>JAPYYM010003544.1:0-11028 GCA_028534135.1 Potos flavus
CACAAAAAATCCTACTGTTTACCTACTTCAAAATTTCATGTTTGGAAGTAAAAGCCTGAAAAAGTAAGTAAGAGTCACACCCAATGTCACACAGCTTATATGAAGCACAATTTGGACTAGAGTTAAAGTCTCCAGAACCTGAAACTAATGTCGTTTTCTTTACTCCAATTCACCACATTGCAAATTTTCCTTTCTACCTGTAAAACTGCCTAAGAGTTAAAAGGCAAAACTTATTAGTAGGATGTGAAGTGTGTGTCCCACGGGCTCATCTCATCATAAGATCTTAGAGCAGAAAAAACTTTTTGAGTCCACCTAATTCGAAGAAGTCTGTACACATTTCCACTTTCCTTAGCATATGACACTCCACCCCCCTGCGACTACCTTTAGAGAAAAAAGGAAGTATTTCCTTGGGAAACATGGGAAATAGCTAAAGACAGATAGTTCCTCTTTATGCATGCACATGATTATACATTTGAATGCTGGGATGGCATTAAAACTACTCTATGAAGTTTCCTGACTCTCCATCTTCACTCACTACAGCAAGCACACTGACCTCTCTTCTTGCTGTTCCTTTAGCACACCAGATCTTCTCCCAAATGGATGCCTTGCTTCTTCTGCCTAAAAAAAAATGCCTCCTCCAAATATGTACATGATTTCCTCCTTCTCTTCTTCCAGGTCTCTCGTCAGATGTCTCTACTGGAAAGTGCACATTTGAGTACCCTATTGGAAAGGCACATTTGAGTACCCTATCGTAAACAGGATACTTCTGGGATGGGGTATGTCACTTTGTCCCTTATACTACTTTGCTTGACATTCATCTTATGTATTTATTGTCTCTTTCCCTCTACCTTAACTCTTTGAAAAGCAGGACCTTGTTTTATATCATGTTGCATTTAGTCTCAGCACCTAGAACAGGGCCTGGCATATGGAAAGAGAGGAAAAAAACTTTCAAAGGAAAAAAACTTTCAAAGGAGAAAATATTATTCTTTTCATATAATCCTTTAACAACTTTAGATTTTTTATTTAACCACCAAAGAGAAATTTTGTCACAAGGGATTTGTTAACTGTCTTAAAAGAACTATCTTCATATCCCTTAAGTAATAATTATTTCAATCATTTCAGTTGCTATATAATAATTTCCAAGTGTATTTTGAATTCTTAATCACCAACATGGTATACTCCAATGACTTTTCCTGTTACGTGAAAAATCTACATATAATGATAAACATTTAATCAATTAAAAATGTTTTGAAATGAGCAGATGTTTACAGATATGTAAAAAACTCATCTAAGTTTTGACTAAATTAATAACATTTGAGCTGACATCTTATCATGCATATGCAATGGGCTTATATACTTGTGATTTATGAATTTGAAGCATTTCTTTACAGTGCATAGTGGTAGGCAGAGATCCCAAAGTTAGTTCTTGCTGACAATGGTGTTGAGGAAGAATCCATAATTTTAATATCATTGTTCTATGATAATGAGGAGAGAGAACAGAAGGAGAAAGAAGAGAAAGAAGAAAAGACACCACCAGAATACAAAATTAATTTTTTAATTCTGAGAATGACTAGGGAAAATGAGAAGCTGACAAATGTGAAAATCTCAAACACATAAATAACTAAAACATATTCAGGAAGTAGGAAATGGAATAGACCAACAAATGGAGAAGAAATTGAAAAAAGTAGTGAAAGAAATGCCTCCCAAAATAGCCTCAGGTGTATGCAGTTTTATAGCCCAGTTATTTCAAGCTTTCAAAACACAATAATGTCTTTTTTATATATAAACCCTCTGGAGCATAAAAAGAGAGAGAGAGAGAAAGTCCTGATGTGTTTTATATACTGCACACGATATGGATAACAAAATCTGAGAAAGCATAAAAACAGAAGACTTAAGACCAATAATGATTATAAACATGAAAACAAAAAAGATAAATAAAAAGTCTACCATACTGAAGTAACCAAAGTATTAAAAGAATTCATCAAATTCAAGAAGAGTTCACACTAAAATGTAAGAATATTTAATTTTCAAGGCATATAATATAATTGATCACAGCATATTTTAAAGAAAAATGTGCCTGACCATTTGGGCTGATTTTAAAAGCATTTAATAAAATTTCTTATTTTTAAAAAAAGTTCTTAGTTTGTATACACCCTAATTATAATAGAGATTAACTAGACTCATTACAATATCCAATATCATACCTCATGGTGAAATACTAGGAGCAATTTCATCAATGATAAGGAATACAGAAGAATCTTCCCTTTCACCTTTATTATTTAAAATATTTCAAAGTTTTTAGCCCATGTTGTACATAAGGTAGAATCAGAGAGAAAAGACCTCACTTTTTTAAGGAAGGAAACAAAATCTGTACTTTCTACATTACATATCTAAAGTATCCAAAGCATATCTGAAAAAAAAGTTTAGTCAGATATCTGGTTACCAAAAAAGTATACCAAAATAATTTACTTTACTACATATTTGCAATAGTCTATTAGAAAGTACAATAAAAGTATCAATAATAGCAAAATCATTACATAAAATGCCTTTGACAAAATTAATAGGTACCAAAGGTCTATATGGAGGCAACCATAATGTTTTACTGAAAGATATTAAAACAAAATTAATAAACTAGAAGGCATACATATTCCTGGATAGTCAAACTTGATATTGTCAAGCTATCAACCGTCAGAAACTAGTTTATATATTTGATGCAATGTCAATAATACATATTTTGCTGCTTTCAAGTGCTTTTTTAAATTTCCAAATGAATTTTTAAATGCTTTTATTAAATTCTCTATAATCTCTTCGGAAGTATTGTTGGAATTACATCCAGTAATTCATTTGTTTGTTCTAGTTGACTTTTCAGGAACAACAATAAAACACTCACCATAAGTCATGAATAGTATCATCAACTATCATATATCATCATGTTTGGCATGATAAAATCTGCTTAGATAGACAGTATTACGGCAAAACCATGAGGTAAAAGTGAACATGTGTAGCTTTATTAAGTTCTATAAAATTTAGAAAGCACCCAATTAATTCATTTATTCATTCAAATAACGTTTATTTAATATCTATTTTGTAACCTACTGAGCTAAATTTAAGGCACACAAAGATGTCATAATAAAAGAGTCACAGTGAGAGTCAGACATATGACCTGATGCTAAATGGTGGGTCTATAAGGGAGATTTATCCAATATAATTCTAGAAGTTATAGTCTCAGTTTCAACGAAACTGAATAGTAGTGCAACTTTCAATCAATGGTGTTAACCACTGATTATTACACTTTTATTGCCTTCCCTGCCACCTTTCACAGCTAGCAACATTTTGACAACAGTAAAGTTATTCCATATATATTTAAAAGAACTAAATCAGAGACGCAAATTAAAAATAAAATGGGATTTGGTCTATGTAACCCATGTATCTTTCCCTCCTAACAACAACAGGCTACTTTGGTGTCTACATTACCACCAAGTAAAAGGCACATGTGACTCTAGGAAAGATAGAGATGATGGATATTATTGAGTACTTACGCTGTCTGCTTCAGAGTGAAAACTTAAGTGTTTTTCTCTTTAGGGATTCAAAGCATCCTGCATTTAAATTCATGTATGTATGAGTCCAAAGGGAAAACATTTTTCATTTGTCAGTCAAGCAAGTTATTTTGAGAGGAAAGTTTAATTAAGATTAAACAAACTTAGATTGTTTGTTAGCCTAAAGGCATAAAGTTCTAAAAGCAAATTAGTTGCAGGATAACTGCTATTGTGAAAAATATTTTCTTGTGCACAAGCGCACTACTGTATATTTTAAATTAAACATGAAATGTCTCCATCTTTACCAGGAATTCATAGAATAATAAATATAAGAAGGTCCTTAATTTCCAAATATCTACTAGGCCACTGTTGCTAATTTTTTTATATGGAAAAGTTGCTTAGATTAAAAAAGTGGATTATCAAAAACATGAACAAATTCCGGTTTTTGAAAATATCAATTTAAAAATGAACAATTTTCTTTCCTTGTGTATTAAAACTGATTATCAATAGTTAAAAGTGAAAAGTAGAAACGTAAGTATGGGTGGGAGGTGATCAGATTAAAAGATAAAAAGACAAGGTTTAAAAAAAAGATGATACATGAGGACTGAAATCACAACTATGTGTATGTACTCACTTTTTTATCTGGGAAGAAAACTAGTACAAGCAGTTTTATCAGTTAGGAGGTGTTTCTATCAATTTAGAAAACATCTTTGTGGAGTCAAGGATTAAAAGAGTTAGACTCTGACTTCTAAAGAGAAACCCCCGAAGTCTAATTTTCCACAGATTCTAACTCTGTAAATTACTATGACACAGTGTGATAGTAGCAGGTGTAAAATCCTCTATTATTAATCTCAAAAATGATAATATGACTCTGAACCTCATCTCAGGAATTCCATTTCAAATGTTTCTTCTTTTGAATCCGTAATAAGATATTTAGCTTTTTAATTTAGTGGAAAATTTATTTTTTTAATATTTACTTATTTGAGAGAGAGCCAGCATGTGTGCGTGTGCACATGTGCGTGGGGGGAGAGGCAGAGGGAGAGAATCTTCAAGCAGACTTCCCACTGAGCATGGAGCTCCAGGCGGGGGTCGGGCATAACCCATGAGATCATAACCCGAGCCAAAACCAAGAGTCAGATATTTAACTGGAGTGAGCCATGCAGGTGCCCAATTATTTGAGTGGAAACTTTAGATTACAGTTTCAGCCAAGCTGATCCGTCAGTATATTTTATTCTTACATATAAGGTGAATTTTACATATGTGGAATAAACTTGTTCTAACAATCTGTATCATAGGAAAGGGTTAAGGACAGATTTAAGTAAGGCTGATGAAATAATTAATTACAAAACAGGTAGTTGTTAGCCTATGCATATTAGTAAAAAATTAGTGACATCCTGTAATTCCTGAGAAAGAAGGAAATTTAAATAGCATGAACCCCTCTCCAAGGATACAAACCTATGTTTTATGCAGGGCATTCTCTGTCCCCTTTGTCTAACCTCACAAATAATCTTTACGAAAATGTCGAAGCACTACTCTCTGGTTATAAAAATTAGAAAGCATTCTGAGAGACCCGAGATTTGTGTGTGCACGTGTGTGTGTATGTGTATTTTTAAGGGAAAATCAACCGTTTGACAATGTAACTCTGGGAAATGTGTATCGAAGTTATTTAACCTCTTCTGCTTTTGTTTCATTTTTCTAACATTAAAATGAGAATAAAAATATATTTTGTGCCTTTTTGGAGAGAGAGAGAGCATAAGTTGGTGGGGCAGAGGAGCAGAGAGAAAGAAAGAATCTTAAGCATGCTCTACACTTAGCATGGAGCCCGATGTGGGGCTTGATCTCACAACCCTGAGATCATGACCGGAGCCAAAATCAAGAGTCGGATGCTTAACCAACTGAACCACATTGGCACCACAATTTTGTGTTTTTAAAAAAGCATTAATTGGATATTATGAGTACTACATAAATGAGAAAGGTACATATCTAAATAAAGATATATGCAATACACAGTATAAATAATACATGATACACAATATCTGATGAATATATATGTATATGTTTATATATATACATACATTCATAAATAATTATTTGATAGAAATCA
Organism: Potos flavus; assembly: GCA_028534135.1. Classification (NCBI taxonomy): domain Eukaryota; kingdom Metazoa; phylum Chordata; class Mammalia; order Carnivora; family Procyonidae; genus Potos; species Potos flavus. The sequence continues at coordinate 5,641 of JAPYYM010003544.1, forward strand.
GAATCGTATGTATTAAATATAGATGGGGTGTTTTGAGGAAAGCAGGCAAATGCTGACCTTGACACTAGATTAAAAGGTCACTCTACGAGCTACGGGGGGAAGATAAACCCACATTCAGTGAGTAGACCAGTCATTTACCTTCCTCTCAGGGAGAGGTGATCATGGACTCTGCAGTCAGCCAGACTAGTTTAAATCCAAATCCTCCAATTATTATTTATGTGATCTTAAAGAAGCTTATTTGAAGTCTATTTTGAAAGTTTAGGTAGCCATATTACTTTATTCATGGATTTGTCGAGTGGTGTTGGTACCTGACATAATACATGTAAAGAATTTGAGTTTCAATTAATGTTTGTTGTTGTTCTACAGTTTATGTGTTATTCCAGGCCTCATAATGGCTGGTTACCAAATACTGGGTTGAGCTGTGATCAAGGAAAAAAAGTAAAGGATATAAGAAATGGCAGATATATAATTCCTCAAAATACTGGCCTTTCAGAGAAATGAAAATAAGGAATGTGACTCTATAATTATGATAATAAAACCATGATAGGTATGGAGTGAGAGCTTAATTTTGTGCAGACACTGTGCTAAATGCTTTGAATGCATGGTCAAGCTTCTTAGAAACTATGAGAATTAGGTATTATTATCTTTCTTTCTACAGATGAGGAAACCAGAGCTCAGTATGGTGAAACAATCAACCTACTGACCCAGTTGATTGTTTGATGAACAACCACTCCTGTTACAAAAACTTGACAGTGCTATGCAAACCATTAATTTGAATAATACAGTAGAGGAGTGAAACAAAGGGAATTAAATTATTCCTTCCCTCAAAGAACTTATAATCTATCAAGATAAATGCAATAATGCACTTAAATATGAGAAAAATACAAAATTACTGTATTTAAATTAAGCACATAATTATTGAGGTAAGAGGAATGGAAGAAAACTTATTAGCAAAAAGGTATCAAAATGGAAATACTTCATCATTTATATACATAAATAAAGTTTCATATATATTAAGTTTTTCTAAGAATCTATTTGTAATGCCAGCTGGCCGATTTCTATTTCTTTATTCCTAACGCATTTTTTGCTGCTATAGGAACAATGTGTATTTATTTTGGTTAATGAACCTGTCTTCTCTGAAGGAATCCAAAAGACATTATTCTATGATAACTCGTACTGCACGAAGAAGCTGTTCCATTTTAAAACAAGAATCATTTAAACCTGCATTGTATCGATCAAGCATTGCCCAGTATAGTTTAAAACATTAAAAAAAACTGTAGCTTTTCCAACACACATAACATAATATTATCAAACACAGACAAGAAGTCTTAGCATAATAAGAGTGTTTTGCAAATGAGAAATTATAGATAATTACTGTTTGTTCTTGTTTTCATAGAATGAAGTGTAATTATTATTAACAAGAGGCTTGTTTCAATAATTATTTCTGGTTATCCCAGGGCACAAATGCATTGAAGCAGAAAACAATGCATTTTCACTCAAGAGTTTTTGTTCCTAGATCATCTCTTATCACTGCTAGAGGTTATGTATGAATGCTTGCTCTGAATGTGTGCTAGCCTGGTACTCTCTCACCAAATGTGTGTGATTTCTGAGAATATCATATCATTCTGTTGAAGATTAAATACACTCTTGTCAATTTAAAATAAATTATCTAACCACTCATAGTATTATAGCACCGTTATTTTACTTAAGGGGAAAAAAAGAATTTAAAGCATATATATTTGCAGTTAGGATTTCGGATTCCAGGTAACAAATTACGAAGGATCAACATATATTAAAAAAAGGATGAGACAGTGCCCTTAGCAGTGACTTTGGAAACCTACCAAGTAAATACCTGTCAAACTATTTGTTAAATATTTTTAATATTACCCCTGGACATCATAATTACCATAAGAGTTACCGAGCTCTTATTATGTATAGACACTGTGTTAAGCACATTTAATCCTATCAGGTAAGTATTATTATCCATGTCCTTTTACATGTAAGAAAACTGAAATATAAAATATTTAGGCAATTTTCAGTCATTCTGCTAAGAAGTGGTTGTACTAGGTTCAAGCTGGTAATCTCGTACTGTCGTCTAAGCCTTAACACACCCCTATAAATTTATCCTAGACTTACATTGTGTGGTGATCATTTATATTTGCTTGCTTCTAATTTTTTAATAAAAACTAATTATGATAACGACTGTCAGAATCCAGGGTCCAACTATGGTTGAAAGAGAGAAATATCTTTCAGAGTGACACAGATAAACTAAAATTCACTTTAAAGTAATGACAGAAAAGAGTCTAGACAGGCAGATGGAATGTCTTATTTCTGGCAGCAGGAAGAGAAGTGCCATAGTGGATACAGGGAATTATTTTAGCTAGTGTGAGCCAAACCTTGGCAAAAAAAAGGGGGAAGAATGGTTAGGCCCTTGGCTCAGGTGGTGCCAGATATCTAGGCATGTGGCCAGGTTTATAATGCTATTATTCTAGCCACTCCAATGGTCCATCTCAAATAAATCAACTTTATAGAACAGTTATCAGTTAAGCAATATCCTTCCTTCTTCTAGAACAGGAGAATGAGTCAGGGTATCTTAGCAGAGACTTGGAAAGGCTCAGGTACTCAATATTTTGGATGAGAAACTCAAATGTTTGTCTTAAGAGAATGAACTATTCCATTTTTGCATATGCAAGACACTGTAAACATATCCTTTGTGTCCTATAAATCTTCTAAGCATTTGGAAACTATAGAAGCTATTCACTTGCCAAAGTGTCTGTCCTTTTATTAGAGTTTAAGAAACCATACGACACGAACCAATGACTTTTTAAAAAATAGTTATTTGTACTTACAGAACAAAATGTATTCTGGATATAAAATGTTAAGTTGTTCATCTTATTTCATGACTTTGAGAAAGAAAAAAAGTAATACAATACATAATCATGTTTCATATCAGCTATGTTTACCATTAAGAAGCCAGACCTTGAGGGTGCAGATACCTGTACGTGACACATACATACACACACACACACACACACACACACACAGAGGCATACCACACAATTCCTAGCAGATATTTGCAAAGACGAACAAATGAAAAAAAGAGTGTATAAATTCATTTGTTAGCTTACCAAAAAAAGTTATTCGGAAATTAACAAGCTATTAACAAGCTATCTTGAGTATATATCTCTTTGAGCAATAAATGCAATGTGGACTTGATATAAAACATTAGAATGGAAATCTTGAGAAAAATACAAACTGTTTTGAAATTTGGTGATAATCTCAGGCCAAAATTAGGTTATTGCCTCATTGCACAAAATCATCATACCTTTTTTATAAATTTGTTAACATTAGAAAGCATCTATAAAACTACTAATTTTTCATGCTTGTAGAATCAATATGAGAAGTGCCTTCATTAGTGTCATCTTGTGTCTGATTGTAGGCATTGATAAGTGAGTTTGTTACTCATTGTGTTAACTAAACTCTAGTATTAGCAGTGCCTACATGGTTGAATAGGCTTATATACAAATATGTATTCTGTGTGTTCATTTCTTATTATAATCACATGAATTAATTATGCATTATGTTTGTGAATCTTAATGACTTATTTATACTCATTATATAAGTATAATTTTATTACAGAAAATATATGCCATTCTAGAATAAAAGGAAAGGTTGGGGAAAAATATTTTCTAAATAGATACTAGTAGAGGCATGCCTAGGTGGTTCAGTCGGTTAAGCATCTGCCTTCAGCTCAGGTCATGATCTCAGGGTCCTGAGATAGAGCCCCACATTGGGTTTCTCCTTGGTGGGGATCCTGCTTCTCCCTTTCCCTCTGCTGCTCCCCCTGTTTGAGCTTACTCTCTGTCAAATAAATAGATAAAATCTTTAAAATAATAATAAAAATAAATAAATAAATAAGTACTAGCAGATACAATTAGCATGCAGAGAAAACTTCAATGAAGAAGAGATTGCCGGTTGGGGTTCTGCCAAACGTTTCAAACAGGGCTTCTTGGCTATTCCTCTTAACACTGCAAAAAGTTACTCTAAAAATAAATTACAGAAAATACTCTTGCCAAAACTATCTGACTAGAACCTTCCTTTCCCCTATTTCAACCTCTCAGAACATTTCAAAGTCAGTAATCAATACATGCATTTGTATCACGACACATGATGCTCTATACCAAACACACAACACACACACACGCATGCACGCATGCACTCTCACAGTGGGAAAGGAAATTATTTGCCCTGAGGGAGTATGAAAAAGGATAGCATCATGCCAATGTGGTCTTTGTAAATCATGTGGTTCAGCCACAGAAGAAAAGATGTCTGTTTTTCTACACCAATAGGCAATTACTGAAAGCAATCATATACTAGGCATGGTTTAAAATGCTTCCTACATAATATCGCATTTAACACTCACTATAAATATATAAGAGAAATGCTATTAGAATTTTATAGATGAAAAAAAGAAAGTATGGAAAGGCTGCTGATGCTGCTCATCTAGAAAATGTCAAACCAGGTGGCCTGATGCTAACGTCTGTTCTCTTTACCATTGTGTTACAGAGATCAAGGAGACAAGGCTCAAGTCTGTTTTCTGGCTTAGTATTATTATTATTATTTTTTTAAAGATTTTATTTATTTATTTGACAGAGAGAGAGATCACATGTAGGCAGAGAGGCAGGTAGAGAGAGAGGGAAGCAGGCTCCCTGCTGAGCAGAGAGCCCGATGCGGGGCTCGATCCCAGGACCCTGAGATCATGACCTGAGCTGAAGGCAGAGGCTTTAACCCACTGAGCCACCCAGGCGCACCTTAGCATTATTTTTAATAAAATAAGCAGTAGGATCTACTATGAACTATAGATTAAATGAGGGCCATGGAGATGGAGCAGGTTAAGCTATTGAAGGAAAATATATAAAAGTCACTCAGGTGATTTAGTTTATTTAGAGTCATTAATTAGTGTTATCAAAACTATTCTATTTAATGTAAACAGGAGCTCATACATGTAGTGAAATTTCTAATCAATATACAGAAATATTAATTCTGGTGCAAATTGCAAAGTCCTTTTGTCTTCTTTCCAAACAAAAATCACAAAGCTTGTTTAAAAATGATGTCATGCAGTGTGGTACTGGCACAAAAACAGACATATAGATCAATGGAACAGAATAGAGAACCCAGAAATAGACCCCCAACTCTACGGTCAACTAATCTTTGACAAGGCAGGAAAGAATATCCAATGGAAAAAAGACAGTCTCTTCAACAAATGGTGTTGGGAAAATTGGACAGCCACATGCAGGAGAATGAAACTGGACCATTTCCTTACACCACACACAAAAATAGACTCAAAATGGATGAAAGACCTCAATGTGAGACAGGAATCCATCAAAA
>JAPYYM010003545.1:0-11025 GCA_028534135.1 Potos flavus
ACATTAAACAAATCTTCCTGTTTGTAACCTACTTTCTCCCCATTTCCAGGGGGGGACTGGTCCAGCCCATTCCTGAACCTTTTGGATTTTCATAGTGTAAATCGCCTAGCTCCCCGACTGCCACTTAGACTCAGCCTTTTTGGGTCTGTTGAGTCAGTCAGTTACCAATCATCCACCTGTTTTCCAGTTTCCAAAATTTTGTTGCTGTTCTCTCTTTCCTGGTTTTGTTTTGTCCTTGTTGAGTTAATGCTTACACTTTTTTTTTCCTTCACTGTCACTTAGAGAGGGATGGGAAAGAACCAAGGTGGTTAGGCATATTTATTCTCCATGTCTTTACTACAAGCTCCTGAACTGTTCCTGAGATTACTCCTCTATGGTAGAGAACACACTCAGAAACACACTGCTGCTTACTGCGCAACCTCAAGCAAAGCACTTCACCTCTCAGGACCTCAATTTCCACATATATAAAAAACTTTAGAACAGAAAATTCCTAAGGTTCTTTTCAATTCTAGGAATGTATGATTCTCAATTATTACACTTGGCAGGAGCACAGAAACTTAAATCACCTTGATGTCTTCAGTCAGCACTGCTATATCTAGAACTATTTCCTTTTTTCTATTATTTGTATTACCCCTAAGGGTAAAGGACATTGATCAAAACAATGCAATATCTAAAACGTTTTGAACTAGACTGATTTAATTTATATAATTTATATATAACATATATAATTTATATTAAACTTCAAAATTTGTGACAATTTACATTGGGCTGTGTTGAAGTTCACCTTTTACTATCTGTAACACTACCACTTATATACTTAGTTTTCCTTGTTCTTGAAGAAATGGTTACCTAAACAAATCAGTAGTGCCAACTATACGGCAGAGAGGCAAAACCCAACCTGAGGAGACAGAGACAAGAATAGTAGAATCCATTTACTAAGAATCACAAAGCTTACATAACCTAAATTCCTCCAGGGCTAAGCAGTCTATGCACACAGATGTGGTCACAATAACAGTAACAAGATTCTTGCTGTCTGTTACCCACCAAGAGCTCCAGCAGATCCCTCGGGGAGTACCTCCCCCGGAGCAGGCCACCAACCATAGTTCAGCAGGGGTCAGCCACCATCATGCAGTTCTTGCAGATGCTTGTGCCTAGGAAGGGCCTGCCACTGTTCTAAGAACACCAGTGTCCCTACCAAGAATGCCAGAGCCGATGCTTCAGATCTGCCAGACTTAGAGGATAGGGCAGGGATGGCTGCTACCCTAAAGTGGAGAGATCACCCAAGACACAGCCATTTCCCCTGAGGATATCCTCAATCCCACTGGTGTCCATACACCGCACATAGGAAATCAGCTCCCACATCCCAGCCTGGACCAGCTGCAGAAGGCAAGATGGGCAGGGCATATAAATTACATATCATTTCAGAGATTTCCAGACACTTTCTGCTCAATCGATCTCATTTCCTTCTCCAAGTCCTATAAAGTTGGAAGAAATTATTACCCCTGTTTTATAGATAAATGATCAAGATTTAGTCACTCAGAAAATCTCAAAATATATAATATCATCTAGGGCACTAAACTCAATTCTCCTGACATAATGTTTTCTCTCTTACTCCCTAAGCTTATTCTACTTAAAAAGGCAATACCCTATCTTCCTAGTGGCAAAACCCTGTAGAGAAGAAGACATATCAGTAGGTAAGTAATTAGTATAAAGATGAGAAGTCAAAGAGACACAACATAGGAAAAGGGTAGCAAGCATGGAAGAGAAGCAAAGTTAGGACATGGGCTAAATCAACAGAGATTTAATTTCTCAAGATTTGTGTGTAGTTTTTGCTGTCATTCAGAAGAGTTTCTTGAACAGTTAGGAAAACATAGGCTAAAAAGAAAAAAAAAACCTATCCTTTGATTAGTGGGCAGCTGGGAAACTGATAAGAAGCAAAGGGAGAGAAGGCTTACTCTGCTTAGTAGAGCCACCTAGAAATAGAGAACATGAGGTACTAGAGAAGTGTAGGGTAAAAGGAAACAACACATAAAAGGTCCAATAAGCTGGAAAAAAATAAGTATTAAAGATGACTGCGGGTGGAACAAGATGCAGCAAAAGTTAGAAATCAGAGACGCAAAGTAGATAAAGGTAGACTAGAAAACCAGCTCACGAGGAAGAGGAGAGCCACAGACAGTCCCAGGAGCTTCCAGTCAGCACAGCCTCTGTTCCTTCTCATCCCTCACTGAAGAGCAGAAAAGGAAAAAAAAAAAAATCTAAGCATTAACCCACAAGGACAAAAAAAGTACTGAAAAGACAGCATCAACAAAATTCTGATATTTGGAAAGCAGGTAGATGACTCAGCAGACTCAAAAAGCTGAGTCTAAGTGGCGAAGGGGGAGCTAGGCAATTCACACTAAGAAAAACAAAAGGCTCAAGAATGGGCTGGACAAGTCCCTGGAAATGGGGGGGAAAGTAGGTTATAAACAGGAAGATTTGTTGAACGTCTATTTCAGAAAAGTCAGACTCCCAGATTTTCTCCCTCCCTCCAAAGAGCCAACAGAATACCCTCTCCTCACCCTTCCAGAGACCACAGATTTCTGCTCCAAAGAGAGTAAAACAGAACATCCCTAGAGCAGTAACATCAGGCACAGCTGAGGGCAAAACCCTATACTGAAAAAAATGAGAGACACGTAGAGACGTCTTTCAGACATGCACTTAGCCAAAGTGAGGGAATAAACCCGAAAAGGTAAAAACCAGGACCCAGGGCATAGAGAATGCAGCCAATGAAGCAAACGCAATCCCTAGGAAACTAGAGTCCCCTTCTAGTGTTGTGCCAAAGACCCAGAGATCAACCCATCAAAACCAAACAGGCTCTGGGGCACCTGGCTGCCTCAGTCGGCAGAACCTGCGCCTCCTGATCTCAAGGGCGTGAATCTGAGTCCCATGCTGGGCACAGAATTTACTTTTTAAAAATTTTTTAAGTAAACCAGAGTGGGTCAGAAGACTCCAGGATAGACTGTTCAAGAAAACAAGACTGAGAGAACACTTAATGTGAATGACCATACAGAGGTGAGATTCATGCAATTGAGAGAGAGAGTCTGAAGACATACCAGTGATAAATACATAGAAAATTAGTAAATTAAAGAACTAATAAAATTCAAGCAGAAAAGAAAAGAAATAATCATGGTATACAACATAATTTAGCTGTCTGTCAGTAGCATCTACATAATCATAATAATGTAAATACTGAGTATCGATCTAACATTTAACCAAAATTATGCCATGACTATATGGAGAGGAAAGTGGTACAGAAAGTACAGGTGGGTGGCTAAGGTAGGAAGCCAATAATGCAAAACAACTGAAAATCAAGAAGTAATGTATGCATGTTATTTAAAGACATGAAGGTAAAACCTAAAAGAATCAATTAAAAGAGGTTATCTCTCGGGAGAAAGATACTGGGTAGAAGTGGTGAGCAGAGGACTACTGTTTGTGGTGAAATCTTATAAAATTATTTAACGCTTTAAAACATGTGCATGTAAAACTTCAATACAAATAAAATTTCAATAAAAATTTAAGAATAAAGGAAAACAAAAATGAACCAAAGCCCTCTTTTAAGGAAAATTTTAAAAAGACTTCATATTAACTACTAGAATAACATTCCCATTTAGATGAAACACATAATGCCATTAGATATATAATTTAGTCCAACCTTACAACATCCTGGCAATGATTCTCAAACTGCTCTGCAATACACAGACAGTCTCTTGCTACATTCAGGATTGCTTAATGCATTTATTCAATAAATGAATACTGAGCGTCTATACTAAGTGCCAGGGACTGTGCTAGGTGCTCAGCGGTCAACAAAACAGATACAATCTTTGCCCTCATGATACTTCAGTACAGTGGGAAAGAGATTTAAGCAAATGGTCACACAAATAAAAGGACAATTTAAAAAACAGCTTAGGTGAGAAGGTGCCAAGACCATTCAATGGCGAAAGGGCAGATTCTTCAACAAATGGTGCCAGGAAAACTGGGTATCTGCATGAAAAAGAATGAAGTTGGACCCTTATCTTACACCATATGCAAAAATTAATTCAAATGGATTAAAGACCTAAACGTTAAGATCTGAAACTATAAACTCTTAGAAAACATGGGGAAAAGCTTTGTGACATCACAATGGGAAATAATTTCTTGCCTATGACACCAAAAGCACAAGAAACAAAAGCAAATATACATTATATTAAATTTAAAAACTTCTGTGCATCAAAGGACACAATCAAAGGGTGCCTGGGTGGCTCAGTGGGTGAAACCCTCTGCCTTCGGCTCGGGTAATGATCTCAGGGTCCTGGGATCGAGCCCCGCATCGGGCTCTCTGCTCAGCGGGGAGCCCGCTTCCCCCCTCTCTCTGCCTGCCTCTCTGCCTAGTTGTGATCTCTCTCTCTGTCAAATAAATGAATAAATAAAATCTTAAAAAAAAAAAAGGACACAATCAAGAATAAAAAGGCAACCTACAGAATAGGAGAAAATATTTACAAATCTCCATTTGAGACAACATGGACAGACCTCGAGGGCATTATGCTAAGTGAAATAAGCCAGAGGGAGAAAGACAAATACTGAAAAATACCATATGTAGAATCTTAAAAAGAAAAAAAAAGTCAAACTCGTAGAAACAGAACAGAAGAGTGGTTGCTGGGGCTGATGGGTGGGGAAAAGGGAAAACAGGGAAGGGTTGGTGAAAAGGGCACAAACTTTCAGTTACAAGATGAACAAGGTCTGAATATCTATTTGTAATATGGTGACTGGAGTTGATAACACTGTATTGTATAATTGAAATTAGCTAAGAATATACAACTTAAATGTTCTCACACACAAAAATATATGAATAAAAATATGTGACACGCTAGATGTGTTAATTAACTAGACGGGGTGAATCTTGTCACAATGTATGTATGTATGTATCAAATCATCATGATGTAAACGTTAAGTATCTTACAATTTTATGTCAATTATATCATTAAAGCTAAAATTTGAAAAATATTTACTAATCATATGTCAGATAAGGAGTTAATATCCAGAATATATAAAGAACCCTTACAACTCAACAACAAAAATATCAATCAAAAAATGGACAGAGGACTGAGTAGACATTTCTCTAAAGATGATACATAAATAGCCAACAAACATATGAAAAGATACTCAATATCACTAATCATCAGGGAAATGCAAATCAGAAACAAGGAGATATCACCTCAACCTCATTAGGATGGCTGCTATCAAACAGAAAATAACAAGTGCTGGCAAGGATGTGAAGTTTAACGCAGCAATCCCACTTCTGGGTATATATTTAAAAGAAGGGAAAGCAGAGTCTGGAAGAGATGTCTGCACACCGTGTTCCTAGCAGCATTATGCCACAATGGCGAAGAGGCAGAAGCAACCTAAGTGTCTACTGAGGCATGAATGGATAAAGAAGATAGAGTATATGCATAAATGGAGTATTATTCAACCTTAAAAAGGAAGGAAATCCTATCATGTGCTACAACATGGATGAAATTATGCTAAGTGAAATAAGCCAGCTGTAAAAGACAAATACAGGGCTCCTGGGTGGCTCAGTCAGTTGGGCATCCAATGCTTGATTTTGGCCCAGGTCATGATCTTGGGGTCATGAGACTAAATCCCACATTGGGCTCTGCACTAAGAGGGGAGCCTGCTTGGGCCTCTTCCTCTCTGTCTGTGTCCCTCCCATGCACATGCACACCTGCTCTCCCTCTCTCTCACTCTCAAATAAATAAATAAATAAAATCTTAAAAAAAAAAAAGACAAATACTATATGACTCCACTACATGACATATCAGTAGCAGTCAAACTCATTAAGACAGAAAGTAGAATAGTGTTTATCTGGTAACCAGGGCCAGGGAGAAAAGGGGAACTATTTGACGGGTACAGAGTTTTAGATTTGCAAGATGCAAAAGTTCTGGAGATTTGTTTCACAATAATATGAATATACTTAACACTACTGAACTGTTCTACTTAAAAATGGTTAAGATGATAAATTTTATGCTATGAATTTTCGATCAGGCACACACAAAAAATTGTAAAAAGAAAAAGGCATAGGTGAGATGCACGCAAACAAGTGGTAAGAGGCAGATGAGTGGGAAGAGAGGCATAATGAATAACATAGGCCCTCTGGGGCATATGAATCAATTCAATGGAAACATTTATGGCTGCTTACAAGATACTGCCCTATGTTCTTTGGGGGTTACAAAGAAAGTGAGACTGCAGCCCTGCCCTAAGAATTGACAGCCTAAGACGAAGATTTACTCGGTAATGAACTATAATACCAAGTAGTATATGGTCCCAAGTAGTATAGACGTAAGTGCTATACTTAGAGAAGGTAGATTTTGATTATCGAAGTGAGGATGGAAAAAACATTTGTATAAAAACAGAAAGAGATCCATCACATGCCAGGCAATGTTTCAATGTGGAGAGAGAGAAGATGCCACCACTGCCCACAATGAGCTCATAGTTCAGAGCTCAAAGTCTAATGAAAGAGGCAGAAAAGTAACAGACAAAAAAGTATGGAAGCGCTACGAGAGAGCTGAGAAAAGGAACTAAGAGGGGAGCATCTGAAGGGCACCCAGAACCCAGCCCTGAGGAGTGAGTGGTAAGAAAAGGAGTCACCTTAGGGCACCTGGGTGGCTCAGTCGGTTAACTGGCCAACCCTTGGTTTCGGTTCAGGTCATGATCTCAGGGTTGTGAGATCCTGCACTGGGCTCCACACTCGGTGGTAGTGGTGGGGGGTGTGGCTCTGCCTGAAGATTCTCCTCTCCCTCTGCCCCTCCCCCAGCTCATGCCTGAGCATGCACATGTGCATGCTCTCTCTCTCTAAAATAAATAAATCTTTAAAAAAGAAAAGGAAAAAAAAGGAGTCACCCAAACTTTGACTTAAAAGATGAGAATCACAAAAGGAGTAAATTATATACAAGAACAGAGATACAAAAATACACAGCTTATTTCAGGACCCACAGTGCTACTGTAGGACTAAAGAAGCAGGCAGGCAGGGCACAGGAATTAATTTCAAAGAAATATTAAGAAAAGACACAGCACTTAAGGTGCATTGTTTATTACAAAGTTGAAAAACAGGGTTCCTGGGTGGCTCAGTCAGTTAAGCATCTGACTCTTGGTTTCGGCTCAGGTCATGGTCTCAGGTCATGGGATGGAAGCCCAGATTGGGCTCCACACTCGGCATGGAGTCTGCTGGAGATTCTCTCCCTTTCCTCTGCCCCTCCCCCTGTGCATTCTCTCTCTCTCTCAAATAAAGAAATAAATATTTTAAAAAATAAAATAATAAAGTTGAAGAACAGAAATAGCCCAAATGTCCAAGAATGGGGGAAAGGTTAAATATGTAATATTACAAGCATACTATGAAATAGCATGCAATTATTAAAAAATATTCTGTAAAGGGGCACCTGGGTGGCTCAGTGGGTTAAAGCCTCTGCCTTCGGCTCGGGTCATGATCTCAGGGTCCTGGGATCGAGCCCCACATCGGGCTCTCTGCTCATCGGGGAGCCTGCTTCCCCCTCTCTCTCTCTGCCTGCCTCTCTGCCTACTTGTGATCTCTCTCCTCTTTGTCAAATAAATAAATAAAATCTTTAAAAAAAAAATACTCTGTAAAAAAAATTACTAGGTGCCCTTTTAATAGAATACAGGCACACTCTTTCAAGGTTATCTGATTCCATGGGAGTCTGGGGCTTTCATCATCATTGCCTCAGCTATTTTTTTTTTTTTTTTAAAGATTTATTTATTTATTTATTTGACAGAGAATGAGATTACAAATAGGCAGAGAGAGAGGAGGAAACAGGCTCCCCGCCGAGCAGAGAGCCCGATGCAGGGCTCGATCCCAGGACCCTGAGATCATGACCTGAGCCGAAGGCAGAGGCCTAACCCACTGAGCCACCCAGGCGCCCCTGCCTCAGCTATTTTACAATAAGCTGTAGAAGATTCATAACAATGCAAATGAATTTTGTCCAGAGGAAATGTAATCACTACTATCTACTTGGCTCTCCCCCACCTCTAAAAAAACACCAACTTTACATCTACTACTAAATTCATTTCAGCATTTCTGATTGCCTACATAAGTATCTGATATTCTCTTTTGAATAGGTTGTAAAAATTCTTTGACATGTGTTCATTTATTAAAAAAAAAGTAAAGAAAATTTATTTATTGAAATGTAAACAGATTAAATTACAAAACAGTATATTTTGGGGTGCCTGGGTGGCTCAGTGGGTTAAGCCTCTGCTTTCGGCTCGGGTCATGATCTCAGGGTCCTGGGATAGAGCCCCGCATCGGGCTCTCTGCTCAGTGGGTAGTCTGCTTCCCCCCTCTCTCTGCCTGCCTCTCTGCCTACTTGTGATTTCTCCCTCTCTGTCAAATAAATAAATAAATAAATATTTAAAAAACAAAAAACAAAAAAAAAAGTATATTTCATCTGGCAAAGAAAAAAAAGGAAAAACAGATATAGAATTATATTTAGTCCTTTCATACACATATACACCTCCACACATATATGGACTTTAGGAATATATATCAAAAAATTAACAGTGGTTATCTCTGTGGTATGTAGGAAATTTTTCAAATTGTTTCTGCTTATCTATGACTTCTTTACTTTTTCTACAGTCAGTATGTATTGCTCAATGTGGGGAAAATTAAGAAAAAATTTTACTCGAATTCGAATAAAAAGTAAATGAACTCATCTCAGAAGAATCAGAAACTGTTAAAGCACAGACAGCAATCAGAGGCCAGTCGGTATAGAGATGAACAGTCTTATACACCTCTAACGCTCACGGACAACATAGTAACATAGCACAGGACACTAAACACTCAAAATAATGAACCCGATTTTATTAATAAAGGGTTAAATTATGCTGTTTAAGAAATTAGAGAAATGTCATACAATGTCAGCTGACATCATCAACCATGACTCAAATTTAAATAGCTTTTGCTCTTAAAATGCACTGTGGTAAGTATCAGTCACATGGGAGATTCACAGATTCAAGATATCCTATTAGTCAACAATAATTTTAAAAATTATTTTCTTATCGCTTTATTCTTTTGAGTCAACTACTCTGACTCATGTAGTATTCGACTGATACTTGAAAAGGCTAAGTAAAAGAAGTCAGTCACAAAAGACCACATATTTATTGTATGATTTCATTTATATGAAAAAATCCAGAATAAGCAAATCCACAGAGACAGAAAGTAATTTAGTGGTTGCTGAGGGTTGAAGGAGAGAGAAAGGGGGAGTGATTGTTAATGGGTTTGTAGTTTCTTTACAGGATGATGAAAATATTCTAAAATTAGATACTGGTGATTGTTGCAACTCTGTAAACATAATAAATACAACGAAATTGTACACTTTGTTTAAAAGTGTGAATTTGACAGTATATGTGAATTATATCTCAATACAGATGCTATTAAAAAAAAAAGAGGTAAAGGAAAGGAAAATGTGAAAGTTGACCAAAAAGAAGTTTGATAAAAGATCAGTGTGTGATCCTCACATGTAAATGAAAGTAACAATAACTACCTTGCAGGGTTTTTGCAAAATGTATGTAAAGCACCTAGCACAGCACTTGGCACAAAAGAGCTACTCAACAAACAGAAGCTATTATTAATACACACGTTACATAAAGTGCTTTTGATTACAGATTTCAAAACAAATAAATGACACTCTGGTCCTCAAAATACTTCATGTTTTGAAAACACTACTGATAAACTTTAAATTTGTAGCTAAATGGAATCCCTAGAAAAATAAGTTGTTGTCTGCTTCAAGATGGCGGGGAGGGGGGTAGGCAGCACTTGCTGCCGGCCCTCATTACTACCTGCTTAGGAGTTGGCCAGTATGCTGCCTGGAGGTTCACAGCCACCACAAGCACGGATGGACAAATCACTCCCTTCCCGCTGAACCAGCACTGTTTGGAGTCTGGTTCTACCAGGCCTATTCATTTCCTTCTGTTTAAGATAATTTTTTAGTAAGGTAAAATGAACCATGAGAGATGGAAAAACCTGGTAGGTTACCTAGACCATTTCCCTCAGGAACTCTGGAATATGGGAAACTTTTATAGAGCTATTAATATACCAATGGTTATAAATAATATCTTAGAGGCTAATTGTTCTTTTAAACTGGGTGTCTCTCATTAAACATTCATAGTTAAGATTCTGAGTAGTTCAATTTCTCAACTCAGTTGGGAATGCCATGGTCTCATGAAAAAGAAGAATGAAAAAAAATCAATGAAGAAACTGTCCAAATCTGCAGGAAGCTTCCAGTCTCAAAAAGTGAGCTCGCCCCACGAGTTTGCTATTATTACCCCAAAATTAAAACCCAAGAGTTCCCTTGGAAATTTTAAGAACATAATGTTATCCATTACACAAAACTAACCAGGCCCAAAAAACCAAAATTCACAGTTTCTAGGCATCTCGTTTCCCTTCCCTAGGCAGTGACACAAAGCAAATGGCTGCTACTCTGCAGGCTTGGAGGGGGTGGGTGGCTGACGAAGAGAAACAGGCCTAGCTAACTTGCAAACTGACAAGTCCCTGGGATTTAAAATTGCCAATGACACTGAAAGGAAGTTCTAGAAAATTTCCAAACCTGATACAACCAGATACACTGATTCTTAAATTTGAACTAGGACTTTTCCTTCATTATGTAAAGAGCTTAAATTTCTATACCTGAAAAAGAAGAGCATGTCATTAAATTCTTCAAAAATCATTCAGATGAAACAAAATTAGGAGCACATGGACATAGCTACGTATTTCTGTTTCGAGATCATTCTGAAATGAATTTAAATAGGCTATCAATGTCCTCTGAAACATAAAATTCAGAAGTCATGAACAACTAACCACACAGGTTTTTTGACAGCCCCCTACTCTAATCCCTGACGTGGTCAGAAGGGAATTCCAATTCACAGTCCAAACCTGGAGCAGTTGTACTGAGAGTTTCACTGCTCTCTGATACTTTTTTTGCTCAGTTTCAAAGGTCATGCAGTTGG
>JAPYYM010003546.1:0-11025 GCA_028534135.1 Potos flavus
AACTGGAAGTTTGTGCTGTTTGATCCCCTTCATTCATTTTGCACACCCCCAACCCCCGAGTATTCCTTATCTTGGTGCTGTATATAGGCCATGAGCTAGCTTAGCTAGCTAACATTTTTTGAGAACTTCTAGTTCCAAAGGTGTCCTCTCTCCTGGCCAACTATACAGTTCTGTTACATAAATCACATCCATTCAGAATTTTGAAGGCATTGCTATATCTTAGCTTTCAGTGTTGCTTTTGAGAGGTCCAACGCCATTTTTATACCTGATTCTTTGAGCGTCCTATCTGGCAGTTGTATTCTCTATCCAGTGTGTTCTGAATTTTCATAGTGCTCTGTGTTAGCGTGGGTCTATTTTTATTCATCTTACTGGGCCCTTTCAAACTAGAAACTTATTTTCTACAATTTTCAGAAATTTTCTTGAATTACTTTGGTCTTTTCTTTCTCCCTTCCTATCTGGAATTGCTTTCTGTAATTCTGTCTTCTAATCCTTATATTTCATTTTCTTAACATCGTACCCTTGATTCACGGGTGCATGAAAATAGCTTTTCTAACCTTACTGATTTGATTCTGTTTTTTGCTGTTTTCATTCTGTTCTCCCCCTGGTCTCCATTTCTCTTTCTTTACCTTTCTGGTTGTAGCCCGTTTTTTTGTAGTAGATGCTTTCTTTGGATTCTGGAGATCCTCGGTGTGTGTGTGACAGATGTATAAGAGTGAGGCAGACCAGAAGCCCTGAGCTCACGGGGTCTGGAGTATGGGGGATGCCGGTTGACTGTAGGCTTCACTTAGGGTGGTTGCCAGGCTGTTTCTGATGTATCTTTTAGTCTTTTTTTTTTTTTTTTTAAAGATTTTATTTATTTATTTGAGAGAGAGAGGGAAAGTATAGAGAGAGTGAGGAGCAGACTCCCCGCTGAGCAGGGAGCCCAACGTGGGGCTCGATCCCAGGACCCTGAGATCATGACCTGAGGTGAAGGCAGACACTTCACTGAACCACCCAGGTGTCCCTCTTTTGGACTTTTGTATTGAGCAGGCCAGGTTCCCGCAGAGAAGCATTCTCTAGGCTCTTTGCTGCCAGACTTTGAAGCCCGGTAATGGAAGATAGTTGGAGGTCTCAACATCCAGTGTGCAGATATTTGCTTCCTGTTGCCCGTTTTTAACATGGCATTTCTACTTCAGCTGTACCTGGTACCCCTGGTCGAGACACCGTGTCTTTTACCTTTCCCAGGGAGCAATGCCATGCCTCCCTCTCCCATAATTTTGCCATTTACAGGGGGTGGTTGCCTGATTACACAGTGTGGGGAAGAAAATCTAGGGATCATCTTGAACAGTTTGTGTCATTTTTGCCCCCACTTCCAGACATGCCTGAGCCTGTCTGGATGAGAGGGTTCTGCGATATTCCCACTGACAGTTTTGGTGTCAGTTTACTGATGTTTTGGAAGATGGGCTCAAAAAGACAAAATACTGTATTGTCCATCTTGTTTGAGTCAGTCAGCCAGGAATTTCCATTAGGGTCTGGATGATCCTCACTGAGTAGTGAAGAAATTTATATAACCTTGAGAAAGCTTTGCAGTTGAAATCCAGATGTTTTAATTAAGTGCAATGTTACTTCCATTTCTGGGTACTTAATACCAGCCCTGCCAATGTGTGATCTTGGGCAGGTTTGTTTGTTTTACTTCTTGTAAATTTCTTTCCTCATTTATGAAATGGGAATACCACCTACCTTAATAAAACTCATGTGAGCATTAAATGGGAACACATAAAGCCCAGCACATAAAAAGCACTCACTTGGTGGTAGCCATTATTAGCCAAGAATCTTAAAAAATTCTTGGTTTCTTAAAATTGTCTTTTCTAATTTTTATTGGGATATAATTTACATACCATAGAATTTTCCTTCAAAGTGATTTTTAGTGTATTTAAGAGTTGTGCAACCATCTCCACCATCTTTATTTAGGAAACCGTATCCTGATTTTCCAGAATTTCTGGATCATGGGATTTAGTTAAGAAATGCTTTTGTTGCTGACTTATCTCACATTCTCTCTTGCAGGAAAGTTCACATCCTTGGCTCTTTCCAAAACATCAAGATGGCAAGAACTGCCATTTGCAACCTCATCCTGGGTAATAATAATGTATTTCTTGGGTGTTTTCTCTAGAAAGAAAATAGGGAATTTAGAACTGAAACCACATTTGCACATCAGCTCAAATTAAGCATAATGTTAAAGATTGCAAGTAGAAACTCTTAGAGGTTGGCAAATGTGGGCCTAAAGAAAAAAAGAGGAATATTTTTGCTTAGATTTCATCAGTCTGCTAGAGAAAAGAAAGGGTTTATTGGGCTGTATTCCTTAAATCTTTGCTGCTTTCCCCTAAAATGCAGTGAAAAGCCATTCCAGAATAGCAGGCAGTGTGCTTTAGGCTTCAACAAAAAGAGAGCTGCCGATCACCATCAGTTAATTTAATTGATGCACTTAGTCTTGTTTTTTGTTTTTTTTTAAATTTTATTTATTTGAGAGCAAGCATGAGCAACTGGAAGAAGAGGGAGAGGAAGAGAATCTTAAGTAGACTCTGCGCTGAGTGCAGACCCCAAGGCAGGGCTCGATCTGATGGCCCTGGGGTCATGACCTGAGCCAAAACCAAGAGTCAGACACTCAACCGACTGAGCCACCCAGAGACCCCAGTCCTGTTTTTCAAACTGTGCAGCAAAGTCAGTAACTTCTGGTACACGAGTTACAGGATCGTAGCAGCTTGCTGCTCTAAATGGGATTTTCTGTCAGTGCCCAGATCTGACTGACCAGCTTCTTTTTGAAATATTTAGATAACTCAGTACCTTTGACTTTTAGGATGTAAAATGTTTTTGGAGAATATTTGGGTATGATTTATGGTTCTTCTGTTAATTTAAAAGAGATCTACTGAAAAATGTGCTCTTTAGAGTTGTAGACCACTTTCCATGTGTCTTCTATATATGTGAGTATATTCGTATAGATATGTTTATTTTCCTCTGCAGGAAATCCTCCATCAAAGGTTTATGGCAATATCCGAGCTGTGGCTAGCAGAGCAGCAGATCGATTCTGATTTCAAATCAGAGACCTTTTGTCTTTGGACTCTAGAGAAAAAGCCCTTGCTCTCTGCATGTGCTCATAAGAAACTACATGAAGAATTTTTCAGTCACTTGAAGCCTCCATCACTTCTTTTCTCAGGCGGAAGCATCAACAGAAAGGTTTGATAATACTCACACGCAGCAACTTGAGGATAATTCCCATATCTGAGTTTAGTATCATACTTGTACTTACACATTAATTATAATTTGTCACTTCATTTTAAATAAAAGATTTCAGTTAAACTTGTTTAAACAGTCCTATATGAATTTACTTATAAATTCTTATAAGTTTATAAACATTTCTTGTCTATGGAGTGTAATTAAAACCATCAGCTTACAAAATTGCTCTGAATCCTGACCCTTAATACTGGGTGGTATGTGGGCTTTTAGAAGCAGCAGTTTGGAGATACTGTTGTGAAAAAGGCTAATCTTTTTACCTGTTTTGTAGTTTATAAAATTAAAGACGTCACAAGGTTGATGTGAGGAAAGAATTTTATTTTTCAAATAAGCACTCGATGAAAGTAGCCAGACCTTACCAATGTTTGGGTGAAGGTAAAATATGGTAAAAGAATGTTTTTACCAAGAAAACTAGTGTTCTGCAAATGCAAGAGCTTGCTTTAACTACTGTCTGCCTATTTAAATACTCATTTGGTAAGTATTTAATGTAAGTATTAATCTTTAAAGTATTTAATCTTAGCAAGGACCAAGAGCTAGGTAGAATTCTAGACAATTGAGGCTGTTGGTGGACAAGAAGACAGAAAAATCACTGCCTTTGTGGAGTTTTCATTTTATTTCAATAACCAGGGAAAACAAATGTACGAAAATACCTAAAGTAAATTCTGTCAGCAGAGGAAAAATGCTCTGGAGGAAGAAAAGAGTGGAGTAAAGGAGACGCAGGTGTTAGGAGTATGTTTACTTAGGGCGGCCAGCAGTGTCCCTGTGGGGCCAGGGCAACCTCAAGAGACCGGTGGCATTAGCTGTGAGGTCTGTGGTGGGGGAGACGGTACAAAGGCCCACAGCAGCAGGCCCAAAGCTCCGGGAACCACAGGAGGCAAAGGCAGTGGGAAGCAGAGGAAGAGTGAGTAGTAAAGCAACAAGGTAGGGCTTTGTAGGTTGTTACAGTGATTTGTGTTTTTAATCAGTGACAAAGCAGATTTATCCTTACTTATGGCTTATAGTCAAATATCAAACATCAATTTATCAGGGGTTTTTTTAAATCCAAAAGAATGGAAAAAAAAAAATACTATCTCATGGCTATGGAAGCCCAGCAAAGACGATTGTGAACATACTCAGGAAAGTTTCAAATATTTTATTTTCTTATTCATACAGTATGAAGTCTTCTAAAGATCCCACAACATGACATTTCATGCAGAAGAAAAACTAAACATTCAACATAAACCCCTCCCCCACCCACACTAAAAAAAAAAAGAAAAAAAGAAAAAAAAAAAATCTCGTTCCCCAGTAAGGAAATAATGTTTGCACTATTTTTCTGTAACGCCAGCCAAGATATGCACAAGCAAGAGAAATAGAAAGCATTTGCTAAAATATCTGTAACAAATACTTATGTACAAAAAATTCACAAAAGACTAGTTCCCCCCTTGAAGCAGAGCACATGGCAGTTGACACTGGAACAGATCAAACCACTGGCTGGGATTATAAGCCACGTACTGATCCAGAGGAAGAAGTTACATGTAGTGGAGATTTTCAGTTTGAACATTAACATTTCCAAAGTTTGGCAACATTATCTTTTAAAATTATGCAAATTATGTAAACAAGAGGTACATTTTAAATTGATCTACATGCAAAACTCCATGTCATGCAAGGACACCAAGCACCGGGATTTTTCTCTCACAGACAGAGCCCATGATGTGCAGCACTCAGTTGAAGGAACAGCGATGGCAGGCAGGTGTGCCCGTTTAATATTCATTTACCTTGATTCAACCTGCCCTTTTCCACTTATGATTATAAAACCTATGTTTTTCTAGAAAAACTATACAGGGGAAGACTACTTTCCTAGAAAGCTAACCAAAACATTTTCTTCCAGCCAATAGTACCTTTGCAGAAAAGGGAAGGGATAATATCAAGTGGTAGAACATGATAGGCTACTTTTATATCACACATTTAGTAAGTTAGCATCCATTACAAATATGGGCAAATCAAGAAAGAAAACCATCATGCACTCTCTATGCCTTGTGTTAAAGAAATTCAAGACGTATAAATTTGGGTAAAATTTTGCTCTTCTGTGGCATATAAATTAGTAAGACTTCTTCCATTTAAATCACAAATATATGTGGGTGTTCAGATACAAACATGCACATTAAGTATCACCAGTTTTTAGATGAGCTGCAAGTCTTCTGAAACAAGGGAAATTTATGAATTTCTAAATCAAAGGTAAGTTTAATGACAAACTATTTACCCACATACTGAAATGAATGGATATCTTAAGTAGTTATGTGATTCCGTCAGGTGGTATTAAGAAATGGCTAAGGAAAATCGTTGATTGCCTCAGATGGCTTCTGGCCTTTCCACAACTGATAACTTCCACTGACTCAGGGACACTTACTAAATGTAATGGCTCCTAGTTAAGAAATAACAGCGGAGCAGCCACAAGCTCTGTGCAGTTACTATATGAACACGAGAGTGAGCTCTTGGCAGGAGCACTGCACTATACTTTCTCCTCAAGCAGAGATGTAGTAAAAGCTGCTCAGCAACGAGACATAGTCCCTGGAAATATATTCGTAGGTATAAATACAATTACAAACTCCTTTGTTACAAAATGTAATTAAGGTAAATAATAGGACGTTAACAAATGCTTTGTCAATCTCTCAAAGGAGAAAGCACAGGAAAAGGAAAATAGCTGGCCTAACACCCGGCTCAAATTGTACAATTTTCTATATATAAAACCGTGTGAAATAAAAGTAAGGATGTTTTATGTTCTGCTTGGCACTTTTGTACTCTATCATTTTGTTTCTGAATCAAGTAGATTAAATTAAAGCCAACCTACTACACATATAGAAAGCTACATATATCTATATATAAATATTTACATATGTATATATAGATACTTTCTTGTTATAAAAGATGAAGAAAAATAAATTAAAAAGCCAACCCCTTCCCTTTCTTCACCACATTGATATGCTCTTTTCATGTTGCTGTCCTTCAGACTTTAAAGTGCTACACTGAGTTATTGAGAGAATAAGAGTTCAATAACACTTAGTTGGCTTCATGAGGCTCGTGTTGGAAAATGTGGCTTCACAGAGAAAAATACTTCCATTTAAATACACAGAGAGCATTGCTGGACGTCTTGAGCAGATCTTCAGAGATGGAGAAGAAAGCAAAAGTGTTGGGTGGTACTCTTTTAAAAAGAGTCACACATCTACCACCATCTTTTTGTGGATATCTAGGCCACCTACAACCTGCAACAGAGAGGAACAAATCAAGCTTAACCATGTTGGAAAACTCCTTTTTACTAATCTAACCACCTGAAGCAAAATTAAAATTTACAAAATACACTACTTTAACTATTTTCAGAAGTTGGCTTTTTTGGTTGTTTTTGTTTTTAAACCTATACTGCCTCTAGTTAGAATTTTCATGGCTTCTTTCTCCCAGGATAACAGGCATTTTCTCGTGTTCTAGGACAACAGCTGGCAAACGTAAAGGGCCAGAGTATTTTAGGCTTTGTACGCCACATGTAATTTCTCTTGAATTTCCTTCTCCCACTTTTTTTTTTTTTTAAGATTTTATTTATTACAGAGAGAACACGAGCAGGAGGAGGGGCAGAGAGAGGAGGAGAAGCAGACTCCCTGCCGAGCAAGGGCTCGATCTGAGGACCCAGAGATCATGACCTGAGCCAAAGGCAGATGCTCAACTGACTGAGCCACCCACAGGTGCCCCTTTCTCCCACTTTCTTAACACTTTAAAAATGTAAACTGTTCTAAGCTCAAAGACACATAAAACAGGCCATGGGAAGGATCTGACCCACTCTGTATTTGCCAACCCCTGCTTTTATAGTTTAATATTAAGTAATAAGCAGAGGTTAGCATAAAAATTTATCTGCAAAATCCAAATATGGGCTTGACTGTCAGTCTATTCTAGAAGATACTGAAAAGTACCAAATGAGTAAAATTTTCTGCACATTATTTTCCCATGGACTTGAAGATGTAGAGAGTTGTTACAGACATCTCAGTGAATAATGACATGGTAATCTACAAGTGTCATTACCTATATTATTATTATTTGGAGGATAGATTCTCTTAAATTCAACCTACCTAAAGAAAGTACGTAAGTCATAAATGTTCACAGCTTGATGAATTTTCCCAGAGTATACACCCAAGTAACTAGCACCCAGACCGTCACCAGGACTCTTCTGAAGTGGCCCGCCTTCCAGCCATCTCCCTCCTGCCCTACTACACACACACACACAGAGGGAGCCACTACTGTGACACTAACAACCTGGATTAGTTTGAGATCTTTTTCGTGCCTGACTTGTTTCACCGAACATGTTTTTGATAATCCATGTTGTTGGGTATAACTGCATCTGTATTATTTTTCAATTTAAATTTATTTTAAAAGTTTATTTGAAAAATGAAGCTTGAACAGCCACTGATTTCCCACCACACAAGAGGAAGATTTAGCTCTTACATACACACATCTCTCCATCTATCTCCTACCCCATATACTTCCCACCCCACCCTTCCATCTTCATTCTGATTAGATAGAAATCCAGCATTTTAATTATGACTATGTATAATACTATTTACAGCAAAACAATTGCATACTGCATATTTGTTTTGCTACAGTTAATTATCTTTTCCTTTGCTGGGTATTGTATATATTTCACTAATTCAATCTCAAACTTTTGTTCTAAATACGTTCAAATATATGATGTAATTCTATCAATTTTATTATCTTGAAATCCATTCCCAAGAGCTCTCCCACCTGCTGCAATCTATGTCTGTCATCTCTGGACCCTGCTTCACCATCCCAGAAATTTCCTTCTCTCATGTTGGACCGTCTGCTTCCTAGACCCCTCATTATCTTTTTTGATTTACAACCTTATTACAGTGGGAGCACATTTTCTAGTAGTTTCCCAAAAAGGGAAGCCTCGCATTACCAGAAAATGTCTTCATTCTTCCATCTAGTTCAAGTTTGTAGAGAATTCTAGTTTGGAAATAACTGTCCCTCAGAATTGCAAAGGCAATGCTCCATTGTCTTCTAGCTTCCTACTCTGCTGCTGAGAAGTCTGCTGCCCTGATGATAATTTTAAGTCTTTGTATAAAGCCCCTCCCCACCACCCTTCTACCTCTGGTCTTTGGAAGTTGGTAAGACCATCTCTGTTTCCCGTTTTAAAATTTCATGACATTGTGCCTAGCCCCAGAGTTTGTTTTTTTTTAAAGATTTTATTTATTTGAGAGAGAGAGAGAGAGAGAGAGAGAGAGAGAGAGATCACAAGTAGGCAGAGGCAGGCAGAGAGAGAGGGGGAAGCAGGCTCCCCGCTGAGCAGAGCACAATGCGGGGCTCGATCCCAGGACGCTGAGATCATGACCTGAGCCGAAGGCAGAGGCTTTAACCCACTGAGCCACCCAGGCGCCCCGACCCCAGAGTATTTTTATATACTCTGCTCGGTATTCAGTAATCCTTTCAGTCAGGAAACAGTACTTTTGGTTCATTACTTTTGATTCATTTTTAATGACCTCCTTCCCTCCATTTTCTCTCTGGAAATCCTAGCATTCAGGTGTTAGACTTCCTACAATGGATCTCTAAATTTAAATTTTCAAGAACTCTCATATATTATCTAAGTTATAAGGATTCAGTATATTATATACCTGAGAATGACAGATTTTTCTTTTAGAGGTATCAAAATGGAAATATGCGTATCTTTACTTACTCTCCCTCCCCCTACCCCCACCTTCACCCGCAATCTATGCCTCCCGTTTCCCAGCCTACAGACTCTACTTCACCCTCTCCAGTCTCCCACTACAGGGCAGGAAGAGTCTGAAGAGTAGGAAAGGAGATCTAGTGAGCTAAATGCTGCTTAAACAGACTAAGCCATTCTGTTTTTAGCTTCACCTTCATCCCCACTTTCACTTACCCTGTGCCACCAATTTCTGAGCCTTTAAGGGATTCTGCATTATAAACCAAGTTGCTTCTCAGCTTTCCAGGCTGATAGCTTAAAATTCATTTTTTTCTCCTGTTAAGCCAGCTTACTATCTTAGAAGCTGTTGAATCTAGTTGTTATCCTCCCTATCTGTTTGTCCTGTGAGTTCATAAACCTTTAACTTTAGTTTCACTGGAGTTTGGAGAGCAAGCAAAAGTAAATACAGTTCACCCTTGAACAGCACAGGGCTTAGGGATACCAACCCCCCTACGCAGTCAAAATTGCATGTGTAACTTCTGACTCTCTCAAAGCTTAACTATTAATACCCTACTGTTAACCAAAAGCCTTGCCATTAACATAAACAAAACATTTTGTATATGTATTACATACTGTATTACAATGAAGTAAAGCTAGAGAAAACATTAAAATCACAAGACAAAAATATACAATACTTTATCAAGAAATAAAAAAACCTGCACATAAGTGGGCAAGTGCAGATCAAACCTGTGTTGTTTAAGGGTCAATTGTACTCATGTTTAATCCTGTCACTAATCATTTCTATTTTACCTGTATATATTAACTATTCTGAAATTTTTTTTTTAGTTTTATAACTATTCTGAAAATTTTAAAGAAGCAAACAAGCATGTGATCTCTTAAAGTAATGTCCCATCTCTTTCATTGCTATAGCTTGAGAAATCAGAATTAAAAAGGATTCAATGAAGCCAAAGTTATGGGCTTGATTGATGTTCAGTAAAGTTGGTATAAACACAAAAATTTTTCTACACTCCTGAACTACGCTCCTCAAAAATACAAAAGCAGTTTATCACAAATACTGGAAATGAACTCAAAGCGTAGCTTATGTCTTCAGCATCATTTCTATACCTAAAGATGTATTTTAATTTCCTTCCACTGACTAGTGATTTATATGTAATTTTAATTTACACTTTATATTTACTAAATATAAATGGAGTCTTCGTCTCTATACATCTCTTCCACATCACTGGGCAAGAGTTTTCCATTTTTATTTGTTCCCTCAAGGCTTAGGGTTTCTTCTTTCCTTCTTTTAAAAGCTGGCTACTATCTGTGCTGTCACTACCAGCCTGGTCTCATGTCACACTCACTGTGACACAAGTCATTCCGTAATCTTTGGCAATGAAGAGCCGGACAGATGACAAACCCTTGCAGCAGTACCACCAGGCAACAGTTCAAAGTCTCAAATCTCACGCTTAACTCTCTTCCTTTTTTTCTTCTAATTTGTTTTTAACTTAAATTCAGTTAACTAACATATAGTATATTATTCGTTTCACAGGTACAGGTCAGTGATTCATCAGTCTCACGTTAACACCCAGTGCTCATTACATCACGTGCCCTCCTTAATGTTCCATCACCCAGTTACCTCATCCCCCCACCTTCTCCCCTCCAGTAGTTTCCTATGATTAAGAGTCTCTTAAGGGTTTGTCTCCCTCTCTGATTTTGTCTTGTTTTATTTTTCCCTCCCTTCCCCTATCTATGCTGTTTTGTTTCTTAAATTCCACATGAGTGAGATCATATAATTGTCTTTCTCTGACTGACTTATTTCACTTAGCATAATACCTTCTAGTTCTATCCACATCGTTGCAAATGGCAAAGTTTCAATTATTTTGATGGCTGAGTAGTATTGTATTCTATATGTATAACACATCTTCTTTATCCATTCATCTGTCAATGGACATCTGGGCTCTTTCCATAGTTTGGCTATTGTGGACATTGCTGCTGTAAACACTGGGGTGCAGGGGTCCCTTCGGATCACCACATTTGTATCTCTGGGGTAAATACCTATTAGGGCAATTGCTTGATCA
>JAPYYM010003547.1:0-11024 GCA_028534135.1 Potos flavus
GAGAGACAGAGAAAGAAGAAGAAAAAAAAAAAGAGATCCCAGCCAGAATGGACCCCAAAATAAGATTTATAAGGTATATAAACAAACACGAACAAACATAAAGACCGACAAAAGTATATGGCAAGAAATAAAAGAACCTAGTCAGAATGAACCTCAAGAATAAGGTTTATATAATACCAGAACAAAAGTAGATACATAGAAACACTGACAGACAGATAAGTTGGGAGGGTGATTATAACTCTTCCATACGTTGTATTAAGCCTCTAGGTGTAATGTTAAGTAGTTTAAAAAAAATTAAAAAAAAAAAAACCCAAGAAACATGAGAATGAGTAAAAAAAAAAAAAAAAGAAAAAATAGAAAAAAAAAAGAAAAAAAAACCTTGTATCTATGAAATATACTGGTTTTGGTGTATTACTGGGAGCTTAATATAGTGATTTCCCCTACTGTTGGGGTTTTATATTTTTATGGGGGCCCTGTGGTTATTGTCTTCTTGTTTTGGGGTTGTCTTCTGGGGGAGGGGCCTGTCACGTTGTTTTCCAGTCAATCTTGCTTGAGTTGAGTCACCCTGCCCCCCAATCGAGGGGCTGGGCTCTGTGGAAAACAGTTTTTCAGGCTTCTGCTCTCTGGAGGTTTTCACTCCTTTGCAGTTTTTTCGCCTTTTCCGAGAGTCTAAGAAAGGAGTCTGCCCGTCCCCAGACCGCCGCGTCCCAGAGAAGCCTCAGTCTGCTCCCCTCTGTAAGCACCGCTCTCACCGCAGCCCTCCACAGGTGGTGTGCACCCCAGCCACTGTCCCAGTGTCCCCGAGAGGCCCTCAGTAGCCTCTGCACCGTCTGGAGATCAAAGCCGCGAGGTCTAGGAAACTGGTTTCTGGTGGCTGCCGGCGCCGCGACTGCTGTCCGGGCTCCCGGTCCGCGCCGGGTGTGCTCAGATTCCTGCCCCAAGAGGTCGCGTTCTCTCCAGCCTCTGGGCGGAGGGCGCCTCCGGTTCTCTCCCCCTTGCGTGGGGCACAGGGCGCGAGCCAACGGTGCTAACGCAGGCAGAGAACCCACCCTCATCCCGCGCGCCGCTCTTTGTGTCTGGAGGCCCCATGCCGCGCTCTGGCAGCCTCCAGGCTGTGTAGCAGATTTCTAAAAGTTCCGATTTTGTGCTCCACTGCTCTGCGGCTTGCCGGGAGCCGGCCCCTCCCCTCGTGGTCTCTCTTCCCTTTGCTTTGGATTCACTTTTCCGCACGTCCTACCTTCCAGAAAGTGGTTGATTTTCTGTTCCTAGAGTTGCTGTTCTTCTTCTCTTCTACCTCCTGCTAAGTTTGTAGTTGTTTAGAGTGGTTTGATAACTATCTAGTTGAACTTCTGGGATCAGTCAATATCTCTGCCTCCTACTTCTCTGCCATCTTGCTCCTCCCTCTAGGCACCCCTACTTCTTTTTTCCCCCCAAATCTGTACTTCTTTTTAGTAATTGCACATTATTCCCTGAAATCATTTGCCAACAAGTTGAACATTTTCCTACTGAAAAACATTCATCTTGATTTCAATTATTTTTGCTATTATCAATGATACATGACCACATGTACCTGTATACCCATCTTTTGGCATATTAACAACTTCTGTTTTCTTTAATTATTGATTCTTAAGAATGGAATACTGGGGCTAGGGTAGAAACATTTAATATTTCAATAAAAATTTAAAAGTTTTGTTTCAAAAATGATTCACCAATTTATATTCTCACCGTATGAAACTTCCTATTTATTCACACTCTTAATTATAGAGTATATTATCAATCTATTTTTTCCCCAAATACTTTTATTTTTTTCAGTGTTACAAGATTCATTGTTCATGTACCACACCCAGTGCTCCATGCAATATGTTCCCTCCTCAATACCCACCACCAGGCTCGCCCAACCCCACCCCTACCCCTCCAAAACCCTCAGTCTGTTGCTCAGAGTTCACAGTTTCTCATAGCTCATCCCCCCTCTGATTTCCTCCAATACACCCCCCCTTCCCTCTCACAAGGGAGAGAGGTTTTTCCTTATGCTCCACATGTAAGTGACCATATGATAATTGACTCTCTCTGCTTGACTTATTTCACTCAGCATAATCTCTTCCAGTCCAGTCCATCTTCAAACAAAAATTGGGTATTCATCCTTTCTGATGGAGGCATAATATTCCATTGTATATAGGGACCATATCTACTTGATCCATTCATCTGTTGAAGGACATCTTGGCTCTTTCCTCAGTTTGGTGATAGTGGCCCTTGCTGCTATGAATATTGGGGTACATGTGGCCCTTCTCTGTACTGCATCTGCATCTTTGGGGTAAATACCCAGGAGTGCAATTGCAAGGTCATAGGGTAACTCTATTTTTAATGTCTTGAGGAATTTCCACCCTGTTTTCAAAGTGGCTGCACCAACTTGCATTCCCACCAGCAGTGGAAGAGGGTTCCCCTTTCGCCACATCCTCTCCAACATTTGTTGTTTACTGTCTTGTTGAGTTTGGCCATTCTAACTGGTGTGAGGTGGTATCTCAGTGTTGTTTCGATTTGAATCTTCCTGGTGGCTAATGATGAGGAACATTTCTTCATGTGTCTGTTAGCCATTTGTGTGTCTTCTTTGGAGAAGTGTCTGTTCATGTCTTCTGCCCATTTTCGGATGTGATTATCTGTTTTTTGAGAGTTGAGTTGAGGAGTTCTTTATAGATCTTAGATATCAGACCTTTGTCTGTAGTGTCCTTGGGAATATCTTCTCCCATTCCGTGGGATGCCTGTTTGTGTTGGTGACTGTTTCCTTTGCTGTGCAGAAGCTTTTTATCTTGATGAAGTCCCAAAAGTTTGTATTCGCTTTTGTTTCCTTTGCCTTTAGAGACATGTCCTGAAAGAAGTTGCTGTGGCTGATGTCGAAGAGGTTACTGCCTATGTTCTCCTCTAGGATTTGGATCGATTCCTGCCTCACGTTGAGGTCTTTTATTTATTTTGAGTTTATCTTTGTGTATGGTGTAAGAGAATGGTCAAGTTTCATTCTTCTACATACAGCTGTCCAATTTTCCCAGCACCATTCATTGAAGAGACTGTCTTTTTTCCACTGGATTTTTCCTGCTTTGTCAAAGATTATTTGACCATAGAGTTGAGGGTCCATATCTGGGCTCTCTACTCTGTTCCACTGGTCCATGTGTCTGTTTTTGTGCCAGTACCATGCTGTCTTGGTGATCACCGCTTTGTAGTAGAGCTTGAAATCAGGCAATGTGATGCTCCCAGCTTTGTTTTTCTTTTTCAACATTTCCTTAGCAATTTGGGGTCTTTTCTGGTTCCATACAAATTTTATGATTGTTTGTTCTAACCCTTTGAAAAATGCCTGTGGAATTTTGAGCAGGATGGCATTGAACGTATAGATTGCTCTGGGCAGAATAGACATTTTTACAATGTTTATTTTTCTGATCCACGAGCATGGAATGCTTTTCCACTTTTTCCTGTCTTCCTCAATTTCTTTCATGAGTATTCTGTAGTTCCTCGAGCACAGATCCTTTACCTCTTTGGTTAGGTTTTTTCCTAGGTATCTTATGGTTCTTGGTGCTATTGTAAATGGAATCGATTCTCTAATTTCCCTTTCCATATTTTCATTGTTAGTGTATAGGAAAGCAACCAATTTCTGTGCATCGATTTTGTATCCTGCCACATTACTGAATTGCTGTATGAGTTCCAGTAGTTTGGGGGTGGAGTCTTTTGGGTTTTCCACATAAAGTATCATGCCATCTGCGAAGAGAGAGATTGACTTTTTCTTTGCCAATTTGAATACCTCTTATTTCTTTTTGTTGTCTGATTGCTGTCGCTAGTACTTCTAGTATTATGTTGAACGGGATTGGTGAGAATGGGCATTCTTGTCATGTTCCTGATCTCAAAGCAAAGGCTATCAGCTTTTCCCCATTGAGAATGATGTTCGCTGTAGGCTTTTCATAGATGTATTTTCTGTGATTGAGGAATGTTCTCTCTATCCCTATACTTTGGAGAGTTTTAATCAGGAACGGATGCTGAATTTTGTCAAATGATTTTCTGCATCAATTGAGAGGACCATGTTGTTCTTCTTTCTTCTCTTATTGATTTGGTCTATCACATTGATTGATTTGTGAATGTTGAACCACCCTTGCATCCCAGGGATAAATCCCACCTGGTCATTGTCAATAATCTTTTTAATGTGCTGTTGGATCCTATTAGCTGGGATCTTGTTGAGAATCTTAGCATCCATATTCATCAGGGATATTGGTCTGAAATTCTCCTTTTTGATGGGCTCTTTGCCTGTTTTGGGGATCAGGGAATGCTGGCTTCCTAGAAAGAGTCTGGAAGTTTTCCTTCTGTTTCTATTTTTTGAAAAAGCTTTAGGAGAATAGGTATTATTTCTTCTTTGAGTGTTTGGTAGAATTCCCCAGGGAATCCATCTGGTCCTGGGCTGACAAAAAAATGAGAAGTGGTTGAGGGGAAGTATAGCTGCGTATATCAATCACGATCCAGGCAAGGTGTACCTTGGAAAGTTTTGGAGTAATCAGAATTCACCACCAAATAGAAAGAAAAAAGAAAGGAAGAGAGCAAGAGAAAGAGATAAAAAGAGAAATCCCAGCCCTAATGAGCACCCAAAGTAGGATTTATAAGGTATATAAACAGACACGAATAAGCAGAGAAACCGACAAAAGTGAATGACAAGAAAAAAAGAACCCAGCCAAAATGAATCCCAAGAATAAGATTTATATAATACCAGAACAAAAACAAAAACACAGAAACACTGAGAGAAAAATAAGATGGGAGGGAGGTTGTAAATCCTCGATGTGGGCTAGGAAGGTTATTTTGGTTCCTCCTGGGTGTATCTTGTTATCTTTGTTAAGGGACACAACTTTCTAGAGATACAGAGAAATTAAATCTAGTTTGTATATAGGGGTAGTATTGAAGGGAAAAAGGATTACCTTAGAGCTTATATCTATATATATATTTTTTTAAAAAAGGAAAAGAAAAAGAGAAGAAAAAGAAAGAGACACTGGTGTACGTATGAAAAAAGTTCAAGTTAAAAAGTTATTATGGGGACGCCTGGGTGGCTCGGTTGGTTAAGTGGCTGCCTTCGGCTCAGGTCATGATCCCGGGGTCCTGGGATCGAGTCCCGCATTGGGCTCCTTGCTCAGCAGGGAGCCTGCTTCTCCCTCTGCCTCTGCCTGCCTCTCTGCCTACTTGTAATCTCTCTCACTCTCTCTCTGACAAATAAATAAATAAATTCTTTAAAAAAAATAAAAAAAATAAATAAAAAGTTATTATGGAGGGAGGAGGGCAAGATGGCGGAGAAGTAGGAGACCTTGTTACAATTGGTCCCCTAAAGTGAGCTGGATATCTACCAGAACACGCTGAACACCCAAGAA
The DNA here is from genome assembly GCA_028534135.1 of Potos flavus. Taxonomy (NCBI): domain Eukaryota; kingdom Metazoa; phylum Chordata; class Mammalia; order Carnivora; family Procyonidae; genus Potos; species Potos flavus. The sequence continues at coordinate 5,385 of JAPYYM010003547.1, forward strand.
ATCAGCCTGAGAAGTAAGATTTTTCACTTCTGGATCTCTACAGGAGCAGAAGGCAGCAGTGGAGAGGTAAAGCAGAGTGGGAACACTCCAACCTATATTGGAGGATAAACAGAAGGGGGAGGGAGCCACCAGAAGTGACCTAAGGAGAGTAATACCCCAAACGAAAGTGCACTGTGATTGGGAAACAGCATTAACTTGGAGTCTGGCTAAAAGCACTCAAAAAGAGCAAAAGGTCTTGAGGGCAACAGGCGGATTCGGGCAGCCACAGACACAGGCACAACCCCACGGACCCAGGATGGTCACCACAGGCAACCACCCGTGTCAGAGGGAATCCGGACGAGACTCCAGCCCGTGGTCCATGTGTGTGGCTTTTTGCTCCCTACACTGCTGCTCGGGCCAGGCACAATCTGGCCCACAACTGAGAGAGCTTGGTGTGGGCGCCAGCGGAGATCCTCCTCAGTCCTACTCGGGATCCGAAAACACTCCCGCCCACGCCTGAGGGAGCTCCGTGTGGGCGCCACCCGACAAACCTCCGCAGCCCAACGTGGGTTCTGAGAGCACTCCCACCCATGCCAGAGGGAGCCTGTGGGCACCAGCAATGGTCTTTGGCGGCCCTCCAAAAACTCTGAGCGCACCCAGCATGGGCCTGCACCCCAGAAAGCAGTCCCAGCTATAGCAGCTACCAGAAGTAGGCTCCCAGGACCAATATCACTCATGGTTTTAGTGGCACAGGGGTGCAGTGACAAGCGGGGGCTTTGGGTGAACACTGGGACGGTGGCTGGGAGTGTGCACCGCCTGTGGGAGGCTGCCGTGTGCAGAGGAGTCTGCAGAGGGGGAGTCTGTGTGTTCTGGGCCACCCAGAGGGGAGCAACCTGAGGCTTTTCCCTAAGGAGGAGGTCTGGGAATAGGCAGATTCTTTGTTTGGACCCTCCAAAAAGCCACAAGAAGCCATAAAAAGCCTCAAAAAGCTGCAAAAAGCCACAAAAGAACAAAAAACTCCAGAGAGCAAAAACCTGAAAAACCGGTTTCCACAAAGCCCAATCCCTAGATAGCCTTCAGGGCTACTGAATCCAAGCAAGACTGACTGGAAAACATTGCAGCAGGCCCCTCCCCCAGAAGACAAACCAAAATCAAGAGGACAATAACCACAGGGTCCCCATAAAACTTTAAAATCCCCCAAAAGATAACCCACCCCTCCCCAAATAAAACTGTAAAACCCCATCATCAGGGGAAAACAATATATCAAGCTCCCGGTACTGCCCTCAAATCTGTATCTTTCATAGATAAATTTTTTTATTTTTAATTCGTTCTCAGGGTTCTTGTTCATTTAATCTTAACCTACTTACCACAACACCTAGAGGTTTAAAACAACATATTCCATAATAGCTTTTTTTCCCAGTTACTTTTATTTTGTTTTTTCAGTGATCCAATTCATTGTTCATACACCACACCCAGTGCTCCATGCAATACATGCCCTCCTCAATACCCACCACCAGGCTCGTCCATCCCCCCACCCCTCTCCCCTCAAAACCTTCAGGTTGTTGCTCAGAGTCCACAGTCTCTCATGGTTCATCTCCCCCTCCTATTTCCCCTAATTTATCCTTCCTTTCCTTCTCACAATGTCCTCCATGTTTTTCCCTTATGCTCCACACCCAAGTGAGACCATATGATAATTGACTCTCTCTCTGCTTGACTCATTTCACTCAACATAATCTCCTCCAGTCCTGTCCACGTTGAAACAAAAGATGGGCATTCATCCTTTCTGATGGAGGCATAATATTCCATTGTATATAGGGACCATATCTTCTTGATCCATTCATCTGTTGAAGGGCATCTTAGCTCTTTCCTCATTTTGGCGATTGTGGCCATTGCTGCTGTGAACATTGGGGTACATGTGGCCCTTCTTTGTACTGCATCTGCATCTTTGGGGTAAATACCCAGGAGTGCAATTGCAGGGTCATAGGGTAGCTCTATTTTTAATATCTTGAGGAATCTCCACACTGTTTTCCAAAGTGGCTGCACCAACTTGCATTCCCACCAGCAGTGGAAGAGGGTTCCCCTTTCTCCACATCCTCTCCAACATGTGTTGTCTACTCTCTTGTTGATTTTGGCCATTCTAACTGGTGTGAGGTGGTATCTCAGTGTGGTTTCGATTTGAATATCCCTGGTGGCTAATGACGAGGAACATTTTTTCATGTGTCTGTTAGCCATTTGTGTGTCTTCTTTGGAGAAATGTCTGTTCATGTCTTCTGCCCATTTTTGGACGTGATTATGTGTTTTTTGAGAGTTGAGTTTGAGGAGTTCTTGATAGATCTTAGATATCAGACCTTTGTCTGTAGTGTCCTTTGCGAATATCTTCTCGCATTCCGTGGGATGCCTGTTTGTGTTGTTGACTGTTTCCTTTGCTGTGCAGAAGCTTTTTATCTTGATGAAGTCCCAAAAGTTCGTATTCGCTTTTGTTTCCTTCGCCTTCGGAGACATTTCCTGAAAGAAGTTGCTGCGGCTGATGTCGAAGAGGTCACTGCTTATGTTCTCCTCTAGGATTTGGATCGATTCCTGCCTCACGTTGAGGTCTTTTATCCATTTCCAGTTTATCTTTGTGTATAGTGTAAGAGAATGGTCACGTATCATTCCTCTACATATAGCTGTCCAATTTTCCCAGCACCATTTATTGAAGAGACTGTCTTTTTTCCCCTGGATATTTTTTCCTGCTTTGTCAAAGATTATTTGACCATAGAGTTGAGGGTCCATATCTGGGCTCTCTACTCTGTTCCACTGGTCCATGTGTCTGTTTTTGTGCCAGTACCATGCTGTCTTGGTGATCACCGCTTTGTAGTAGAGCTTGAAATCAGGCAATGTGATGCCCCCAGCTTTGTTTTTCTTTTTCAACATTTCCTTAGCAATTCGGGGTCCTTTCTGGTTCCATACAAATTTTAGGATTGTTTGTTCAAACCCTTTGAAAAATGCTGGTGGAATTTTGATTGGAATGGCATTGAAAGTATAGATTGCTCGGGCAGTATACACATTTTCACAATGTTTATTCTTCCGATCCATGAGCATGGAATGCTTTTCCACCTTTTTGTGTCTTCTTCCATTTCTTTCATGAGTGTTCTGTAGTTCCTCGAGTACAGATCCTTTACCTCTTTGGTTAGGTTTTTTCCCAGGTATCTTATGGTTCTTGATGCTACTTTATCGTAACCCCAGCCACCATCTCAGTGGCCCCATGAGACCCTCACTAGCCTCTGCACCCTTGTGCAACCAAAGCTGTGAGGTCTAGGAAACTGTCTTCTGGTGGCTGCCATTGCTGGGACCCAGTCTCTGGGCTCCAGATCCGCACTGAGTGTGCTCAGATTCCTGCCTGAGATGGAGCCGGATTCTCTCCGGCTCAGGTTGGGAGTGCCCAGACCCTGCGGCAGGCAGCAGACATCCTGCGGTCCTAGAGACAGTCGGCCAGGGCTCCTACCTGGTCTCTTAGAGTCTTGTGGGAGTGCAGCCAGTCCATGTAGTGCTGCACACAAGAGAAGCTGCAGGCTCATGTACCACACCAGGCTCTCTAAGGCACTTGCAGGAATGCGCCCCGCTCACGAAATGGTGCAAGGGGTGGAAAGCTGCGGATTCAAGAACCACGGACTGGACTCTCCACCAGTCTCTCTTTGATGCAGGTGTTGACCTTCCTAGGAACGTTGGCTTAGGCCCGTACCCATGACCACCCACTTCCACTAGTTGCTCCTAAAGATCTTTTGCTCTTTTTAAGTGTTTAAACCGGACTCTAAGTTAATGCTGGTCCCCAACCACAGAGCGCTTTCCTTTGGAGTATTACTGTCCTTGGGTCGCTTCTGGTGGCTCCCTCCTCCTTCTGTTTGTCCTCCGATACAGGTTGGAGTGTTCCCACTTTGCTCTACCTCTCCAAGCTGCCTTCTGCTCCTGTAGAGATCCAGAAGTGAAAAATCTTACTTCTCAGGCTGATTTCATGGGTGTTCAGCGTGTTCTGGTAAATATACAGCTCACCTTAGGGGACTGGTTGTAACAGGGTCTCCTACTTCTCCACCATCTTGCCCTCCCTCCTCCTGACAAGTTCTTTATAGATTTTGGATACTGACCGTTTATCGAATATATCATTTGCAAAATCTTCTCTCATTCCATAGGCTGCCTTTTAGTTTCATTGATCATTTCCTCTGTGGTGCAAAAGCTTTTTATTTAATGAAGTCTCAGTAGTTTATTTTTGCCTTTGTTTTCCGTGCCTCTGATGACATGTCTAGCAAGAATTTGCTATAACCAGAGGAAGAGCAAGATGGTGGAGAAGTAGGAGGTGGAGAGAGTGACTGATCCCAGAAATTCAGCTAGATAGTTATCAAACCACTCTAAACAACTACAAACTTAGCAGGAGATAGAAGAGAAGAAGAACAGCAACTCTAGGAACAGAAAATCGACCACTTTCCGGAAGGTAGGACATGCAGAACAATTAATCCAAAGTGACGGGAAGAGAGACCGCGGGGGGAGGGGCTGGCTCCGGGCAAGCCGCAGAGCAGTGGAGCACAAAATCGGAACTTTTAGAAATCTGCTCCACAGCCTGGAGGCTGCCAGAGCGCGGCATTGGGGCTTCCAGACACAAAGAGCAACGGCGGGACGAGTGGTGGGTTCTTCGCCCGCGTTAGCGCTGTTGGCTCGCGCCCTGTGCCCTGCGGGAGAGGGAGAGAACCGCCAGCGCCCTCCGCCCAGAGGCTGGAGAGAACGCGGCCTCTTGGGGCAGGAATCTGAGCGCACCCGGCGCGGACCAGGAGCCCGGACAGCAGTCGCGGCGCCGGCAGCCACCAGAAACCAGTTTCCTAGACCTCGCGGCTTTGATCTCCAGATGGTGCAGAGGCTACTGAGGGCCTCTCGGGGACACTGGGACACTGGCTGGGGTGCGCACCGCCTGTGGCGGGCTGCGAGGAGAGCGGTGCTTTCAGCGGGGAGCAAACTGAGGCTTCTCTGGAATGCGGAGGTCTGGGTACGGGCAGACTCCTTGCTTGGAATCCCTGAAAAGGCGAAAAAACTGCAAAAGAGCAAAAACCTCCAGAGAGCAGAAGCCTGAAAAACTGTTTTCCACAGAGCCCAGCCCCTCGATTGGGGGGCAGGGTGACTCAACTCAAGCAAGATTGACTGGAAAACAACGTGACAGGCCCCTCCCCCAGAAGACAACCCCAAAACAAGAAGACATAACCACAGGGTCCCCATAAAAATATAAAACCCCTACAGTAGGGGAAATCACTATATTAAGCTCCCAATAATACCCCAAAGCTGGTATATTTCATGCATACAAGGTTTTTTTTTCTTTCTTTTCTATTTTTTTATTTTTTTTCACTCATGCTCATATTTCTTGGGTTTTTTTTTTTAATTTTTTTTTTTAAATTACTTAACATTACACCTAGAGGGGGGAGGAGCAAGATGGCGGAGAAGTGGGAGGCGGAGATAGTGACTGATCCCAGAAGTTCAGCTAGATAGTTATCAAACCACTTTAAACAACTACAAACTTAGCAGGAGATAGAAGAGAAGAAGAACAGCAACTCTAAGAACAGAGGATCGACCACTTTCCGGAAGGTAGGACTTGCGGAAAAGTGAATCCGAAACGACGGGAAGACAGACCGCGGGGGGAGGGGC
>JAPYYM010003548.1:0-11023 GCA_028534135.1 Potos flavus
ATTTCCAGACTCTAATATCCATGGGGCTTTCCACCTCACTACATTCCCTTCCAATTTAACTCCCTGTTTTTGCTCAAAGTCCTCTCCCACGAAAGTCTTACACTTATTCAGCTTGTTAAGGACCACGCTAAATATATACTATTTATGCTGAACTCTAGTGAGCTCTACTCCCACATCGCCAAGAAGACATTTTGTATAGATGTATCATGAACTCAGAAAGTCCAAAACCCATATTCACTACTCCGCAGAGTTAGCATGACACCATTTTGGAACCTAAGAAAGTCTAAGATCCGATGCCTTGGACAAGTCATCTAACCTCTCTAAGCTTCAATTCCATACTCCTAACACAGATTCTATAAATTGTATAAACTCTATATAAAAACCCTCCAAAGGGCTCATGTGAAGATTACAGTAGATAACTGTCCTTTTGAACTATAAAGTGTTAAAAGCAACACAAATTATTTCTCTCTCTGGCACCATTTTTTTACTCATTCAAACTCAAAACCATTTATGTTTCCTTCTCAAATAATCTATAACCAGTAATTCACCTTGCTCTAGCACTTCTTTCCCTACAAATCATTTTTTATTACTGCTCTCTAATAAACACAGGTCCTCGTAATTTCAAATCTGTACAACTTTGACTGATTTATCAGCTTCAGGTTCCTTCTCATCTAATCTATATCATATCCTAATATCAGATTTATTTTCCTAATACACTTAGCTCAAAAGGCTTCAGAAGCTCCCAAACCTGGGGAACAAAGTACTAGCCACAGAGGCCTGCATTCTGTGACAAAACTGCCTTCCAGGGCCCATTCCCAAGCTTATCTCAAGGCTTACCTTGTGCCTAACAGCCTTGCCTCATATCTAGGCAGTATGAACAGATCAACAAGTTCAATTTGACCCTACTTGTTTGTCCCCTTGAACTTTCCACTGATGAGTCCAACTGTCACAACTGGATCCTCTAATACCATTATAAACTGTCTCTGAACCTTGAACCGAGGCTGGCACGAACAGCAAGCGCAGGCTGGTAAACTGCAGTGTATACCCCACACGTTAGGGAGCGTGCCTGCTGCCCAGTTTCATTTCCTCTTGCTTCTCTCTTGGCCCAGCATCTCTTTGCCCCTTTCCTACTCCCCGGCACTCAGGGTCTACCAAAATCAAATTCAATAGCGCTTCACCTTGCCTCCCTCCAGAGCTCGATGGGAACCACTGCTCCATCTTAGCCACTGGTTTCCAATCCCATCAGACCGAGCACCCTCTTTGTATAACAATATTTGTAAAGATGCCTTTACAAGAACATTTTCGGCTAAGAATGAGGGAAAGCAAATGAAAGTGGTATGAAAGCAGGAGAGGTGAGAAAGTGAAAATAGAAAGGAGGCCTCTCAGAAACAAAGGTAAATTATAATGATAGTTGTGAGAAACAAATCCGACCAGTGACAGACTACATTTAATTCCACAATACCTTAATGATATTCTTGTAGTAAATCACTCAGAGTTATCTTGTTGTGGACCAGCTATAGTTCCTTCAATGCAAAAAATAAACTGAAGTCTTATGTCAAGATAATTTGTACTTTAAAAAATGTAGTGGAGGGAGTATAATGCTAAGTGAAATAAGTCAGTCAGAGAAAGACAAATACCATATGATTTCATTCGTATCTGGAATTTAAGGAAAAAAAACCCAAACGAACAAAAAGGAAAACAACCCAAGAAACAGACTCTTACCTACAGAGAACAAACTGAGGTTACCAGAGGGAGGGTGGGTAGGGGGATGGGTGAATAGGTAAAGGGGATTAAGAGTGTATTTATCATGATGAGCAATGAGTAATGTATAGAACTACTGAATCACTATATTGTACACCTGAAACTTAACATAACACTATGTTAACTACATTGGCGTTAAAAATTTTTTTTAAATGTAGTGGAGGGAAAGCTATTAATAAAAGTTCTGAAACTGAACTGAAAAGTTCCCACTAATAAAAACATATTTTGGGGCACCTGGGTGGCTCAGTTGGTTAACTATCTGCCTTCAGCTCAGGTCATGATCCCAGCGTCCTGGGATAGAGCCCTACATCGGGCTCCCTGCTCAGCGAGGAGTCTGCTTCTCCCTCTGCCTGCCACACCCCTGCTCATGCTCCTGCTCTCTCACTCTGTCTCAAATAAATAACTAAAATCTTAAAAAAAAAAAAAAAAAAGATATTTTATTCTCTTCGGAGTAACTACGTAGAAATAAAGCAAAATATAAAGCAATTTTATTTTATAAAAATTAAAAACATATAGGAAGCAAACTATGTTGTAAAAGATTTTTTAAAAAAGGACAGAAAGAAAATATTACAAGATAAATGATGCTAATATATAAAGAGTATCTCTAAATCAGTAAGAAAGACCAATAGAAAAAATAGTAAAGGACAGGAACAAAGAAATCAAGAAAGAAGAAATACAAATGAGTAATAAGATAGGGTGAGCCCACTATTTGTAAGGACTTAACTTAAAAGTCATGAATATAAAGTAATGCTAGATTAATGTGTACCTTAGAAACCCTACAAACAAAGCCAGACATATAAAATTCCTCAGTCAGCTTTAGTCTCACCATCAACACACAGCAAATTTCCCACACACACACACCTGAGTATACAGCAGGATTGTCTTATTTTATTTAACATGACTTGATATGATTCCAAGAGATACTGATTATTAAATTTCAGTTTACACTTTCCAATGAGATATAACCATATAATTTACAAACTCTGCATATGCAGAGGTGAGTAATATTTAAACAGCTACACGCATCACACAAACACAAAAGCAAAGATAATGAGAAAATGCCTACCTTCCCTGATAGCTGTAAAAGGTGTACCTTCTTCTTCTTGCAGCCTGATCACCTTCAGGGCTACCAACTTCCCATTCACTCTGGCAGAAACGAAAGAAAAGATGAGAAGTGAATCCGTGAAAATATGTTCCCGCTATGGCACTAATTTCCTTACAATTTATATTTTATGCATTTTTGCACTGAAAATGTCAGTGACTCAATTATGCCGCCACAACAAGATTAATTTCAGTAAGCTTGGGAATTTTATATCAGCATCATAAATATTCACATTTTAAATAGTCACATTTAAAATATTCACACTTGGGGCGCCTGGGTGGCTCAGTGGGTTAAAGCCTCTGCCTTCGGCTCAGGTCATGATCTCAGGGTCCTGGGATTGAGCCCCGCTTCGGGCTCTCTGCTCATCAGGGAGCCTGCTTCCCTCTCTCTCTCTGCCTGCCTCTCTGCCTATTTGTGATCTCTCTCTCTCTCAAATAAATAAATAAAATCTTAAAAAAATAAATAAAAAATAAAATAAAATAAAATATTCACACTTGCCTCATCTAAGACTTAACCGAAGTTTTCTATAATTCACTCTATGTTCCTTCCAGAATGAAACTAGTGCTTTAACAAAAATACCACTCTTCATCAATTATTCTCCGAGTAATTAGAAATAAAGAAGTCAAAATAACTCTCTCCCTCAGTTTGTCCAATAGCTCCTTCGTTTCCTTGGCTAAAATGTCTTCATCTTCAGTCTTAAGCCGAGGTCATTCAATCCCCAAGGTCAAAAATTCGACTCTCAAGAGTTCTATCCTCTTTCCTCTCTTCCCTCTTCTTTCTCTCTCTCCGTATCACCCATTCCTCCCTTTCTCATTATTTTTTTTTTCACTAGAGCCTCCTAAAATTATATTTGGTTTGAATGTGTCTTATGATAACATACAATATATCATCAAAATAAAAGTTATGAATGTTTTACTATTATAAGATTACACAAGACCTATCCAAGCAGATGGTTCTTCCAGACGCTTCTAAATGTGTATTGGCTCTAATTAAAAGTCAGATTGCACTCAGCATATAACTTTTTTAGCTAGTCAATTCTGTTAACAAAAACATGACAGTCTACATTGGTCTTCTACGTGAATGCTCCCCTTTACCTTTACTAGGTCTAGCAGCATCCTTTGTTAATAAGAATAGATAAAACAAGCACACATTACAAATGTGAAAGGTACAAGAAGGCATTTGATGAAAAGTAAGTCTCCCTGCTACACTCCTTTTGCCGCCCAGTTCCCATCCTGTGAGGTCACCGGTTACCACTGTTCATATATACTAAACACACACACACACACACATGATAGTAGGCTAGACAGAGTACACTGGATATTGTTTTTACCTTAATAAATTTGATGACTTCCTCATAAATTCATAGAGAAAACTTTCTATTGCTTTTGAAAGACCACAGGGTACTCCTTTGTGTAAGTAGAGTATACTTCATTTAATCCCAGTCTTCTACTGATGGTCATTTTGCACATTCCCAATTTTTTGCTACTACAACAGTGATGGCGATAAATATTTATGGACATGACACTTCATTCATGTAAAAAAAATATCTGTAAGATAAATTCCTAAAGGTGGCACTGCAAGATCAAAATGTACATGCATATCTAAATTCTAATTCTGATGAACAGTGGGAAATTATCCCACATGGAGGTTGCACCAACTTATACTTCCTATATAGCAAATGTAAGAGCTCCTGTTAGCTCCTTCACCTACACTCTGTTATCAACCACTGACTCTGCCAATCTGATAGATAAAAATAGTTTCTCATTGGAATTTAATTTGCAACCACAAATCTTCAGAGCTTATGGAACCAGTAAACAAGAACTCATGTGGTCCAGAGAACCCAGCCCCTGAGTCCGAGGTAAAGAATGAGAATGTCTCTTTTTTTAAGAACTGTATCCAATTGGTCTGGTTTGGCTCAAAAAACTGCCACAGACAATACCCCAAGTCCAAGGAATTCAGTACACCCTGACCATCCTAGTGGCATTCCTCATTGCACTAACAGTTGAAGGACTTTGTTGGTTACCCTAATGGGATAAGGCTGTCTAATTATAAAGCTCCACAGTGTGCCATCTTCTCAAGGTTAGGAGCTGTTTTTCTTTGTCTTTCAGGTGGGATGACAGGCCAACTGCTTTTCTGCCCTACATCCTTTCTCTCCTCAGTACATTACCTTGATTTTTCCACTCCTGACTGTGCTCTAGGTACCCAGGTGCAGGCAAAAAATTGATAGGCACATGGAGTTCAACTAGAGACTGTACCTTGTGCTCTTCACTTTGTCCTATATGACTAAGGGAGGTGGGGAGGACCTCTGGCAGGGCTTGAGGCTGGGATGCAGTCAGTGCTGACATCTGCACAGATTTTTCTCGGCCCAGTTGAGCTCATCACTGGCTCCCCAGGGGAGACAGTAACTGATTCCAGGAACTGCTTGGAACTTTCCCCACATTTACAGATATTTTCTCCTCACCCATAAAAAAATACACACAACCTTCTTCCCACAAAGCTTTTCTACTTCCCTTGAGATCATTAACTTATATGCACCATGAACTGAATTCTAGAATATAGGGAATTCATGTTTTTGAAGGTCATATACTTAAAACACTCTCAGATCAAGAAGCGTAATTCATTCCCCTCTAATACGCTAAAAGGAAAGAAACCTTCAACAGAACCAACACTTACTCTTTAAATGCAACAAGAGGTAGAACATCTTTAAGTAATTTCATATACTAATGTGCATTATTTTTGCGGTGAAAAATTCTTTTAACATATTTATTATGATAACTGCATAAAAAGTACAAAATCCAGATTAATGGAATTCTGATTCCGAAGCATCATTCTCCATGAATTGAAACTCCAAGCATTAATTTCTTATAGTTATAATAATCACAACAGCTAAAAACATTGAGTTTTATGTATTATATCACCTAACACTAAAAATTTCCTTAAAATTTATACTAGACTATTAGCTCCAGAAGTGAAGGAACTCTTTCTGTTTTGTTAACTGTTATGTGCCCAGTGCCTAAAACTGCTTGGCATACAGTAGGCTTTCAAAAACTTTTATTGAATGGATATTAATAATGGTAATATACTGATAATTCCTTTCTTATACCTGAAAGATAACTCAAGAATAAAGTATAGGGGCGCCTGGGTGGCTCAGTCAGTTAAGCGTCTGCCTTTGGCTCAGGTCATGATCCCGGGGTCCTGGGATTGAGCCCCGCATCGAGCTCTCTGCTCAGTGGAGAGCCTGCTTCTCCCTCTCCCTCTGCCTCTGCCTGCTGTTCTGCCTACTTGGGCTCTCTCTCTATCTAATAAATAAATAAAATCTTTAAAAAAAAAAGTTTCAGAATTTTCAAATTTTAATAAAGTTTTCAGTATCTTCTTCCATGTTTGGTTTAAGTATTTATTGTCCTTTTTCAAATTAAATGTGTAGCCTCTTTGATTTTGACATATGTGGATATGACAAGTTTTCATTTCCTTAAAGTTTTAGAGCTTGTAGAATGCTTTGTTAATTAAACCCTTTTGCACCCAACAGCCATGTTTCAAAACCCCACTATCCTTTAATTATCTGTGCCTAGACCACGAATCAGTATCTTCCTCTTCTTCAACTGCTTTAGCGGTTAGGATTCCATTAGGAATCATATTGATTATCAAATTGCTCTTTAACCTTAAAGTCATTGTGACTTTCTCTTTCCTTAATTAGTTTTTCTCTACATGTCTAGACACTCACCAACTACTGAACCCCTCAGTTCTAAAGCCTTAGGAAAATGTTAAGTCACTCGCTCCACTTTTGGAAAAAATACCTTTCAGAAAAAATAACATTACCAACTTTCTAATGTTCTACCTTTGATGCATACGTTTTTATAAGCTTTAGCATAGACTGAAATACTTGAAATCTCAAGTTACTAACTCTAACAAAATGTCATTTTTTTTTAAAAAGAATTTATTTATTTATTTGTCAGAGAGAGAGTGAGAGAGAGATCACAAGTAGGCAGAGAGGCAGGCAGAGGCAGAGGGAGAAGCAGGCTCCCTGCTGAGCAAGGAGCCCGATGTGGGACTCGATCCCAGGACCCTGGGATCATGACCTGAGCCGAAGGCAGCCGCTTAACCAACTGAGCCACCCAGGTGTCCCAAAATGTCATTTTTTTAAAGATACCAAAAGAAGATATCTGTTATTCTATAAAAATAACATAGAATAACAGAAAAGATGTTTAAATCTAATAACTACCTTGTGTAGTTTAAACTATTTTATTAAAGAGCCAAAACATATACTTCAACCATTGATTTAAGTTCTTTAGAATAATTACAAAATTCCAATTGAATCAATAAATTAGAGCTGTTTACAGGAAAACACTGAAGATGCCTCTTTAACAAGTCTCATTAATTAAATCAAAAGCTAATGAACAGAAGGCAATCAAGGCTTGATTGGCAATAAAGACATTAATTCAGGTGATTAACACGGTAAAAAAAAAACTTTTAATTGCGTTAATAATACTGCAGAACATTCTATCGAAGGTATTGCCAGATTTTACCCAGTTGTCCTAAGCTATTTAAGGAGCTGTTTTAATTTCAGAGATTCTTTACTATTCTCTAATTCTTTCAACGACTCACTTGGCCAAGCTGACTTCAGGCCCAGGGATGAGTGAGCCATCCTTTAGTCTACGGTCACACAGGAAGAACTGTCATAGGCAGAATGAGGAAGAGCCAGGGGAAGGCCCAAGCACAGAGCTATCCACACACACAGACATGGGGATACTGGGTGTCCTGGCAGAGCCATGCTCAAGTGGATCCAACTTTCAAACTAGTTCTGATCACAAATCCAAATCTCCACAAACTTCAGAAACTCTGTCCGCAGTTCTGCGTGCCCTAAGTTTGTAAATAATAACGTTCTCTTGCGAGAATAAAACAAGAAGATCTAGGAGTTCTGAATATGGAACACAGCCTATTCATATCTTCATATATTTGTTCATTCAACATTTGTGAAACCTATAAAGGAAAATACCCCATTTAGGGCAAAACTTCCAGGTTAAAAAAATGATGCACAGAAAGAATTTCCTTGTGAGCAAAAATTCTCAAAGGAAAGGCCAAAGGTTTTCTATTCCATTAGTTACTTCAAATTCATAGAATAATTTAGTACAATGAAACAAAATTGCAAATATTATCTAGGTCATCTTTGAAAATAGTGTCCATGTGCTAACACCTAGAAGAAATTATGTCTAGAGGATACAAAGGAAATTAAGGCAATATACCTAAAAGAAATTTAATATACTCTGGAAAATTTAATATATTCTGCCTCTCTTCCATTATGATTTTGTCTCAAGAGAAACTGCTAGGAAATAATACCAAGTGCAGACAGATACAATGCTTGTTTCCTTACTGTATTTGTCTAGGAGCAACAGAAGGAAATGGAGATAAAACTAAGGAAGCAACAATGGCAAACTAGAGTGTAACAAGGATAATATATTCGGCTGAATTTAAATTTTCAGCAAAGTCATTAAAAATATTTTAAAGGTACTATTAATAGTGTTCCTTTTATTAATAAAGACACTGGCTAACGTGCTGACTTACTGTATTACATACATACTTCAAAAATTTAAAACTTAACTAATACTTGGCCCTGCTATCTCCATCTAAATTCGATTTTTATTCAGGTGTAAGTGAGAAATTATCTCAATACTATTAAATCTTTGCAATTTTGCAATATCCTAAAAGTGCTATTTACTATATTTTATTCTGGAAAAAGAAATTAGAATTTCAAAGTAAGTTGCCAGTAATCACACTTCATGCTAATCTTTATCAATACAGAGAGAAGATGACTAATAAAATCCAAAGATTAAAAAGAGAATAGTATAATGGCTATTAGAATGTGACTAACAATGCAAAAAGTCCGAGAATTTAATGCAATGAGAAGTCTGTTCAATGGACAATTATAATCTTTTATAAAAGAAATGATTGCTAATAAAGCATGATTCATCATTGCCAATGCTTCATCAAATGTACAAACTCATGATACTTTGAACCAAATTTAGAGTGACATATTATTGTTCATGGGAGAAAACAATAATTACATTTCAACAATTTTAAACCAGCCAACTCTGCACCTTTCCAAAAATAAAATTTGTCAACAAAGGATTTGAGAGTCATTACCTTGCAAGCAGAAGTGACCTCAATGATCGTTCAGGCTCCCAAGCAAAAAGATCCTCACTGATTTGATTGTTTATCCTTGTCCTCTCACTCCCTGGAACAAAGCAGCCCCTCAAAAGACTTGATGGAACTCAACCCCCTTAAAATACCCCAATTTTTTTGGTTCTTTGTTGAGCCAAAATTTGCTTCCCATAACTTTCACTCTCTGATTCAAGTTCTGAATCCACAAAGACTAAACTAAATGCTCTTTCATAGGATAGTCTGTCCCATAATTAAGTTTTAATATCCTGCCCCTAAATCAACAAACTGAGAGACAGTGATTCTGTGCTTGGGATAAAGAACAAACAACCGAGACATGATCCTTGCATTTAGGTCTCACCAAGAAGACAGACATAAAGTGTCAAAGAGAAACAAGAAGTTCTCACTCATCCAAGATAGAACAACTTAAGCATCACTAAACTAATAACTGTGACTGAAAGCTATCAAAAACGTTTAATCAATAAGTTTATAATCCAACAACAAAAAAACCAACTCAGGACGCACATTTGGAGAGTACTACAAAATGATATCATTAATTTCAAAATAGTTAAAGAGAATACATCAAGCATTTACCTTCCCTCTTCATATACTTTCGTATACACTGTCCTTCACTCTAACGAGATAGTTGATACATGCTTTCTTTATAGATGTACTGCACATAACAAATGAAGAAGGAATGACAGAATCTGAATAATACCATTCTTAACCATAATCACTTATTGAATTATTAATGGTTGCTAAAATCATAAAACGAGGCTATCAGATGGTATGCACCTCCCGATGGAAGCAGGCATCCCCTCCTACAGAACAAACCCAACCCGAAACTGAACAAGTCTCAATCCAACTACTTATTTTAAGGAGATAAGGTAACAAGCTAAATGATACCACTGGGATACAATCAGAAAATCTAGAATATACGGGGCGTCTGGGTGGCTCAGTCGTTAAGCGTCTGCTTTCAGCTCAGGTCATGATCTCAGGGTCCTGGGATCGAGCCCCATATCGGACTCCCTGCTCAGTGGGAAGCCTGCTTCTACCTCTCCCACTCCCCCTGCTTATGTTCCCTCTCTCACTGTGTGTCTCTCTGTCAAATAAATAAAGTCTTTAAAAAAAAAAGAAAGACAGAAAGAAAATCTAGAATATAGGAAATTCTATAGGAAAAATGAACCTGTCTCTTCAACAAATAAGTTTCAAGGAAAAAAAGGGGGAAGAACCCATAGACTAAAAGACAGGTGGAACAACCAGGTAGATGGAACAATCATTCAAAATCTCAGAGGCAGAGAACACAATGAGTTAAACAAAAATATAAGAAGGAAAGAGTGACTGGAGCTTCTTATTGTTGTCAGGGGCAGGGGATGCGGGGGGCGGGGGATGGAGAGTTAGGGAGGCACCTGGAAAGAGGAATGGAAGAACCAGATCATGGAGGTCCTTAAGAGCCACAGAAGATATTTAAAGAGAAGAGAAAAAGAGAAGAGAAGAGAAGAGAAGAGAAGAGAAGAGAAGAGAAGAGAAGAGAAGAGAAGAGAAGAGGAGAAGAGAAGAGAAATGAAACCACTGGAGGATCTAAAGAAAGGAAATGTTATGATTAAATTATGTGTCTGCAGCTCACTCCCTATGGTATAGAATGGCCTGAAGGAGCACACCAGTGGGAGCAGGAAAGGAGGACAGGAAGCTGTTGCAGTGGTAGCCACAAAAAAACAGTGTTTGGTAAGAGCAATGGGAAAAGGATGAGTTCTAGCAGTCTTGAGGTGGAATCTTTTGGGTTTTCCACGTAAAGTATCATATCATCGGCAAAGAGTGAGAGTTTGACTTCTTCTTTGCCAATTTGGATGCCTTTTATTTCTTTTTGTTGTCTGATTGCTGAGGCTAGGACTTCTAGTACTATGTTGAATAGCAGTGGAGATAGTGGACATCCCTGTCGTGTTCCTGATCTTAGGGGAAAAGCTCTCAGTTTTTCCCCATTGAGAATGATATTTGCTGTGGGTTTTT
>JAPYYM010003549.1:0-11022 GCA_028534135.1 Potos flavus
TTTTCCAGAGTGGCTGCACCAACTTGCATTCCCACCAACAGTGGAAGAGGGTTCCCCTTTCTCCACATCCTCTCCAACATTTGTTGTTTACTGTCTTGTTGATTTTGGCCATTCTAACTGGTGTAAAGTGGTATCTCAATGTGGTTTTGATTTGAATCTCCCTGATGGCTAATGATGATGAACATTTTTTCATGTGTCTGTTAGCCATTTGTATGTCTTCTTTGGAGAAGTGTCTGTTCATGTCTTCTGCCCGTTTTTTTGACGTGATTATCTGTTTTTCGAGTGTTGAGTTTGAGGAGTTCTTTATAGATCTTAGATATCAGACCTTTGTCTGTAGTGTCATTTGTGAATATCTTCTCCCATTCCGTGGGTGGCCTGTTTGTTTTGTTGACTGTTTCCTTTGCTGTGCAGAAGCCTTTTTATCTTGATGAAGCCAGGGACTCCACAAAGCCCAACCCCAGCAAGACCACTGTGTCCCGTTCCAGTTAAGAAACACACTGACAAAGCAGAGAGTGACCAGAATGGAAAAGGACCTGGAAATTAGGTCCTATATAAGAAAGAATCTAAGGCACCAGGGACATTTGGATTGGAGAAAAGAATACTTAGTAGGCTTAGGATGGATTCTTTGAACATTGTATAAAAAGCTGCAGAGAAAGAAGAGTAGGAATTTAATCCCCAGTGGCTAAAACTGTGACCACTTGTAGAAGTTACAGGGAAGCGTGTTTCAGCTGAGATTAAGAAAAACATCTTTAAATAACTAACAGTGGACTGGATTGCTTCTAGTAGCCTCAGGGAAGAGGGAGAAGGCATCAGAAGTTGACAGAAAGGGAGCTGACATCTACTAAGCGTGCATTCTCTGCTACGTGCTTATACATACATTACCTCATTTAATCTTGGCATCAACCATGCAGAGAGGAATCATTAGTATTTCTGCTTTATAGATGAAGAGAGTGGAGATGAAGTGAAAGTGGGTCTATGTTTACAAAGCCAATCAGGGTTAAAACCCAGGTGGCCCTGACTACAAAGCCAGTGACCTTTCCTCTACATCCCACAGCTGCCCACTTGGAGGTTGTGAGGAAAGGTCAGGGCTCTGTAGAGCTCTGCACCTCACAAGGGGATGGACGGGAGAGGTGACATGATCCTGGCTCTACTACACTTTGGCTCTTTGCTGGGGAAAAGGGTGGGGTTGACATAAGCAGATGACTCCCTGGGACAGCCAATGGGTGACAGTGATAGAAAAGCAGGAAAAAAAAAAAAACCCCAAAAAATAGGCTATAGGCTATATCTGGGGCTTCTCCTGGGAAGTGACAAGAGTGGACACGGCAGTTTGCCCATCATCTCCTCTCTTTCATGTTCCCTTCCCTGTTTTTTCTCTCATTGATCTTTAAAAAGCTTCCTTCAACAAATACTGCTTGGGTGAACTTTGTGTTTAGGTCACTGGCAAGACAGAAAACAAACCCCAGTGCCTTCTTGCAAGGAATGTCCCTCCTAAGAACTCACTGAGTCTACTTTCCGGGATCTCATTAAAGCCTGGCCCTCTTTCCTGGCAAAGTGGGATTAGACAAGGCCAGTAATAGAACATTTATAGAAACTTTGGAGCAATGGGTGAAAATGTGTTTTAAAGAAGAGATTGAGTGGGGAACAAAATGAGTGCCTTGTTTCTGAGATCATTGAATCACTTGGTTAACTGAGAAACTTTGAAGTTTTCTGTCAGCTGAGGTCAGAACAAAGATAAAACCTGCCTCAGTATCATATGTGGACATTACCTTCTTCATTCTATACCTCCTCCACCAACAACCCCACACAACCCCTTCCCCCTGTCTGGCTGCCTCCCCCTCCCACACCATAACATGTCTGTAGTATAAAACCCTATTCATTCTCCAAGACCCAGTTCAGATCCTATCTCTTCTTTAAATTCTTCCCAGACTCCTCCAGCAGAATATTTTACTCCCACGTGGTTCATTAAATTAATAAACTGTGAAACACTGCAAGTTGCTCTAGGTCAAGCTGTGGGCAAAACTAAGACTCACCCTGTTCCCCAGAGCAAACTATGTCTTACAGGCCAAATCTGCCCCCTCTGCCTGTTTTGTAAGTAAAGTTTTATTGGAACATAGACATTGCCATTCATTTACATATTATCAATGGCTGTTTTCCTGCTACAATACAGAGCTGAATACTTGCAACAGAGACCATATGGTCCACAAGCCTGAAATGTTTA
Organism: Potos flavus; assembly: GCA_028534135.1. NCBI lineage: Eukaryota > Metazoa > Chordata > Mammalia > Carnivora > Procyonidae > Potos > Potos flavus. Next base: position 2,219 of record JAPYYM010003549.1, read on the forward strand.
CTCTAAGATCCTTGACAGAAAAGTTTAATAATTTCTGAGTTAGCACGTAATATGTGGTGAATAAATGAATGGCAAATGCCATAAGGTTTTTTTTTTTTTTAAGATTTTATTTATTTATTTGACAGAGAGACAGCAAGAGAGGGAGCACAAGCAGGGGGAGTGGGAGAGGGAGAAGCAGGCTTCCCGCTGAGCAGGGAATCCAATGCGGGGCTCAATCCCAGGACCCTGGGATCATGACCTGAGCCAAAGGCAGACGCTTAATGACCGAGCCACCCAAGCGCCTCATCCATAAGGCGTTTTATAAAGAAACTTCAACTGATATTCAGATGTCTGGGTCCCAATTCTGCCTCAACTACTTATTTGACTAAGCAAATGATGGTAGATGATAAGTCCATAGATAGCAGATAGGTAGATGGGTAACATTTGTGGGTGCTGGGTGGTGTGCTAAGTATTTTAAATTTCTTAAAAAAAAAAAAAAGAAAAAGAAAAAAAAATAAATTTCTTTTCTTTTTTTTATTATGTTCAGTTAGTCAGCATAGAGTACATCACAGGTTTTATTGTAGTGTTTAACAATTCATTAGTTGCATGTAACACCCTGTGCTCATCACAACACGTGCTTTAGTGCCCATCACCCAGTTACCCCACTCCCCACCCCCCTCCCTCTGTAAACTTCAGTTTGGTTCCCAGAGTCCAGAGTCTCCCATGGTTTGTCTCCCTCTCTGATTTCTTCCCATTCAGAGTTCCCTTCCTTCCCCTGTGCCTCCACTCTATTCCTTATGTTCCACATATAAATGAAACTGTATGATAATTATCTTTCTCTGCTTGTCTTATTTCACTTAGCATCATCCCCTCAAGTTCCATCCACGTCAATGCAAATGGTGGGTATTCATCCTTTCTGGTGGCTGAATAATATTCCATTGTATATATGAACCACATCTTCTTTATCCATTCGTCTGTTGAAGGGCATTTCCACTCTTTCCACAGTTTGGCTATTGTGGACATCACTGCTATTAACATTGGGGTGCAGGTGCCCCTTCTTTTTACTACATCTGTATCTTTGGGGTACATACCTAGTAATGAAATGGCTGGGTGGTATTTTCAACGTCTTGAGGAACCTCCATACTGTTTTCCAGTGCGGCTGCTCCAGCTTGCATTCCCATCAACAGTGTAAGTGGGCTCCCTTTTCTCCACAACCTCGACAACACTTGTTTCCTGTCTTGTTATTTTTTGCCATTCTAACTGGTGTAAGGTGGTATCTCATTGTGGTTTTGATTTGTATTTCCCTGATGGCTAGCGATGTTGAACATTTCTTCATGTATCTGTCAGCCATTTGTATATCTTCTTTAGAAGTGCCTTAAATTTCTTACCCACTTTATCTTCACAACCCACTGCAGGGGTAGCTAATAGTATTTTCCTCAGTGAAAGAAGAAGAAACTGAGGCCCAGAGAGGTCACACCACCTGAGTGGTAGAGACAGGTCTCAAAATCAGATCTGATCTACTCCCAGCTTGAAACCACCCACGGCCTTAGGACACCCTTCTGAGATTCAGTTTCTTCATAAAATGGGTGAGCAGTGTGGTTTCCAAGCCTTTTTAGCAAGCGGAGATTTAAAAATAGGACACAGAACCCCGAATGTAGAAGCCTACCTAGAGGGGCCAGAACTCAGGCCTGCTCCTCCTCTGTCCTCTCAGCAGCCCCGGCTGTCTGGCTACTCCATGGCCCTGGCCAACCTCACGTTAGCCCCAGAGTTCCTTCTCCTCAGCCTGGTGGATGGAACCGACATCCACCCGCTGCTCTTCGTTCTCTTCCTTGGTGTCTTCCTGCTCAATGCGCTGGGCAACCTGACCATGGTGGTGGTGGTGAGGTCGGATGGGGCGCTCCGCTCCCCCATGTACTATTTCTTGGGTCACCTGAGCCTTGTGGACGTCTGCTTTACCACTGTCACGGTCCCCAGACTGCTGGCCGGCCTGCTCCACCCGGGCCAGGCCGTGTCCTTCCAGGGATGCTTTGCCCAGATGTACTTCTTTGTGGCTCTGGGCATCACCGAGAGCTACCTGCTGGCAGCCATGTCATATGACCGTGCAGTGGCCGTCTGCCGCCCCCTGCACTACAGGGCCGTCATGATGCCCTGGCGCTGCGCAGCGCTGGTGGCCGCGTCCTGGGCGGTGGCCCACCTCCATTCACTGCTGCACACGCTGCTCATCTCTGCGCTCTCCTACCCGTGCCCTGCCCCTGTGCACCACTTCTTCTGTGACATGACCGTGATGCTGAGCTTGGCCACCTCGGACACGGCGGCCGTGGAAGCTGCCATCTTCTCTGAGGGCCTGGCCGTGGTGCTCACCCCGCTGCTCCTCGTGTCGCTCTCCTACGCTCGCATCCTGGTCGCGGTGCTGGGGGTGCGGTCAGCCGGGGGCCGGAGCCGTGCCTTCTCCACCTGTGGGGCCCACCTGTTGGTGGTGTCGCTCTTCTTTGGCTCTGTCCTTTCCGTCTATTTCCGGCCATCATCTGCCTACTCGGCCCGCTACGACCGCCTGGCCAGCGTGGTCTACGCTGTGCTCACACCGACCTTGAACCCTTTCATCTATAGCCTTCGCAACAAGGAGGTCAAGGGCGCCCTAAAAAGGGGACTCAAATGGAGGGCTGTGTCCCAAGAGTTGTGAGGGCAGATCCCGATTAACAGGCATTTCAATAATAAGAACGATACAAAAGAACCTCTCTCCCCTTTTCTAGCTTTGCAAAGCACTAGCAGTTTTGATCCTACAGTGTCTTATTTCTGGTTGAATTAAAAATTAGATCTGAAGCAAAGGTGACAATATGTTTATTTTACAGGGATGGGTACATACCAATAAGCTAAATTTGTTTCCTCGTTGTCTGAATGTTTGAAATAGAGATTACTTTTAAATTTTGGAAAAGAGAAAGGGGAACAAGCAGGGGACTAGGGAATGAGTCTTGTAGCTTCTGGAGAGGAAGAGGGAAGAGTGTGGCCAGCAGCAACCTAGTGCATGGAGAGGAAACCCAAGAAGCAGTGAAGATGTAATAAGGTTTTTAAAAAGAGTTTCTTTTTGTTGTTGTTTGGTTGGTTGGTTTTAGGGGGAGTGGGTGCTGCAGTGTAAACCACACCATTTTCAGACTCCTTTTCTGGAAACTTCAAGAAAGAGCTAGTTTTTATAAAATTTTTAAAAATTCTATTCCCTAGATAATATATCCATCATTTTCATTGCAAGAAATCAAAAATAGAAATAAAGATAAAATTCTCCTTGACTATCACTCAATTCAATCTCCACCTTTATCCCAGTTACCAGTTCAATACCTCCTCCACCTTTCTCCACCTGCTTTTGACACATAAATAGTATCTCTCTCTACATATTCTGCAGTTTTCCTTTTCATGAAATAATAGTCCAGGAGATCATTTCCTATCCCTACAAATAAAACTTCTTCATTTTTATCTTCATGGTATACTGTGATATTCCACAGTTTAATCAGTCCCTTATTGATAGTTATACCTTCCCAATGTTTCACTATTACAACAGTGTAATGATATCCTTGTAATAAACATAATAAGAGATAACCTTTAGTGAGGACTAACATAAGTGCTCTATGCATATGTTTCCTTTAAACCTCACCAGATTCCAGGAGGAATATATTATTATTCTCATGGCACAAGAGAGGAAACAAGCTTAGAGAAACCAATTCCGTTAGACTCAGCAATGTCTTCTATCTGGTTCTGAGCTCTGACTTGAGCTGCTGCTACAGAGTCTCCTCCCTCGTTATCCTAATAGTCCCTGGAGACACACTAACTCTCAACATCATCTGCGCTCCATCAGTGTGTGTAAGAACTTTTCAGATCTTCATGGCCCAGCATAGTTGAGAAGATTCGTGTTTGTGTGCATGTTGAGGTAGAGCTGGAATTTTAGACTCTCTTCTCTAGACTGGTGCTGTCATGATATGGCAGCCCCATGTAGTGGTGGGCCCTTTTGCAAAGAGCCTTCTCCCAAAATACCTCCAAACAAGTTGGGAAAGTTAACTATGCCCTTCAATATCCAAAACTATTGAAGGATAAAGAGCAGGGCCTTACACTAACATCTGAACTCTCCTTAGAAAAATTATTATTTTACATAATTTTTGAAATGGTATTCAATGCGATTAGAAAAGAGAAATAGCAGAACTAAGTATTTGAAAAAATATTCATACTTATCAATACTGATATTAGCTTTGATTGTGTATCTTCAGTGCCTACATATTTAATTGAAAATCCTTATTAGAAAATAAAAGAGAATTTAATAAGGTGGACTATTGTAAAATTGATATACAAAGCAATCAGTAACTCTTCTATGTACAAAAAATTACTTGTCTAAAAAGACAACAGCGACCCCTCAAATATTTTTAAAAAATGTAAAATACCTAGGACTAAATATAGAAAGCAACATACAACAATATACCAAATTAAGAAGTTTAAAGAATTCAACTGAGAAGTGAAAACTTGGAGTAAATGGAAAGATATTTGTTATTTATAGTTTTTAAGATAACTGTATAAATAGCCAACTCTAATTCATAAATCAATGTAATAATTCAATGCAACTCCAATTAATTTCCCAATAAGTTTTTTTAAAATTGGAAATTAACAAAATAGATCTAAAGGGTATCTGAAAGGATAAATGTATCAGAAAAGTTTTGGAAGAGAAAAATATAGAGGAGGGCTTGCCACATAAGATACTTAACATGTACTGTTATAAATAGGATGATACCAGTATAATAAGCCCGGAAAGGAATAAAATAATAATAATATAATTAGGAGGTATACATGAGCCTTAGGACATTTTAAAGTCCATTTTTCACATCTGTGAAGGTGAAGACAATAAGGAAGAGGAGAAGAGAAAAGGGGCAGTTGCCCTTAAAATTTTGGGTGGACCAAAGTAGAGATGTAGAAACTAAAACTGTGCAAGCACTAGAAAAAATAATGAGATGATAATAATAATGGTGATGATAATAACATTAATTTGGGGATAGAAAAGCCCTTTCCAAACATGTCAAAGAAAAAATATATATCATGAAGTAAAAATCAACTTACTTGTCTACTAAGTTTATGATCTCAGTGAGGTAAAAATGCATCACTACCAAAGTCAGAAGTTGAATAACGGACCGAGGGAAATGTGGTTTACAAGATAGGTAAAGTGGCATCATAAGAAAAAAGAAAATTGACCTAAGGCAAAGGACATGCTCAAATTACACGCTAAAGGAACAGTAGTTAATCAATATAAAGAGACGTTTGACCTTACTGATATGTATAGAAATTCAGTTTAAAAGTAGTAAAATCTCGAGTGCCTGGGTGGCTCAGAAGGTTAAGCAGCTGGCTCTTGATTTTGTCTCAGGTCATGATGGAGCCCTGTGTTGGGCTCCACGCTCAGTGGGGAGTCTGCTGGAAATTCTTCCCCTCTGTCCCTTCCCTCGCTCGTTTTTTTTTTTCTCTCTCTCTCTCTCAAATAAATAAATCTTTTTTAAAAAATAGTAAAATCTTATGTATTGATATCAGGTTGATAAATATTTGGAGAACAAAAAATCCAGTGTTGGGAACATGTAAAGAAATAGCCATGCTCATTCTCTTTTGGAAGGAGTATACCTTAGCAGACTTCTTTGGAGGCAATTTGACAACTTCTACCCAATTATAACATGTTTTTGATATAGTAAACCCATTTCTAAGAATGTGTCTTAGAATCGAAGCACAAGTCCACAAGAAAACATGTGGACCAGGCAATAAATTTGAAGTATTGTTCAAAATAGTAAAGAACTGAAAACAACCCAGATTATTTAAATAGGTTGTTGTAAATGCATCCATTCAAAAAAACACTATACAGATTCTGAAAGGATTATATGTCTTTATATGAAATAATGATTTAAAATATATTTTATATAACAACATGAAAAAATGGTATGCATAATTTAATCTCATTTATTACATGCAAAGTTAGTCTGTGCGTAGAAAATATCTATGCATATAGAATATTCCCCAACTTGTAACTGCCTTCATGGGGAGAGCAGAACTTTGGGGGACCCTCAAATTCTCACTTTATTATTTATTTCTTTATTGTTTGGATAATTTTCAATGAGAATGTATTCTTTTTATAATCAATAAAAATTTTTGAAGAAGAAATGAAGTCAAAGTTGGCATTATTAGGAAGACTTTTTTTTAAAAGGTGAGATTTTTTTAAGGCACACATTAATTTCAAGAAACATATGAAAATGCATTCAAATAAAATCAATTATTATTCTACATCTACCAAATACAAGGCATTGAACTCATCATTGAAGAGATTAGAGAGCACCTGTCTTCAAGACACTTATAATATACCTCGTAAAAAAGAAGTAAACAAAGAAAGCATCACATAATCTTAGCACAATATTTCAGAGGAAAAATCTACCTTGGAGTCATAAATAGATTCTAATCCTTCTGTCACTATTTGTGCTACTGTAGGCTGTATATGGGCTACCATTTTAGTTCCTATAAATTAACAATTCATAACAGAATCACATGGTTCATCTCATCATATAATTTTAATTCAAAAGAGAAATTCTCATCCAAAATATAGATATTATCAAAAGAAGTAATCTGTCATTAACTGACAAGTGATTGATAAATCAAAGGGAAAAGAAGCTTTAGAGTGTGGTCATTAAAGAAGTGAATCAATCAACACCTGAAATGAAAATTAAGTACGGAATAGGTCAGCAAGGGAAGAAATGATGATCTTTGGAGAGTAAAAAATTACAAAAGGATGTACATAATAAATGAGAAGATAGTCTTCATGGAATAAACATATTTGTCAGAAGCAAAGCACTGAGATGGTTGAGAAATTTGGATTTACTTCTTAGAGAATTAGGAACTACTGCACATTTTTTTGTGTGCAGTAAACACTAAGGTTAGAGTGGTATTTATTCAAATTTAAATAACAATTACTAAGTGTCCACTACATGTCAGTCTTGTTCTACATCACCCCCAGAAACTGTGGTAAACCCAAGAGGTACAATGGACCCACCACATGTGAGAAAAACCCCAGAAGTGCTATTAGGGCTGCATTAGCTTGGGTACTACTACACTTTATGGAATGTTACTCATTGTCAATATTACATCTACTGTTTGAAAACATACTTTAATCTTTAGAGTCCCTGTCCCAAAAAAGCTGAATTGTCCACTTTGAAAAGATTCTTCCCAAGGCTCCCTTTATGTCCTGATTCCTCAGACTGTAAATAAAGGGATTCAACATGGGGGTGACAACAGTGTACATCACAGCCATGACAGTCTCCTTAACAGTAGAATTATTAGCTGAAGGGCACAAGTAGAGGCCAATGATTGTCCCGTAGAAGAGAGACACCACAGAGAGGTGGGAGCCACAGGTGGAGAAGCCCTTATGGATGCCCCTGGCAGAAGGGACCTTGAGGATGGAGGACACAATTCGTGCATAGGATGAAGAGAGCAACAGAAATGGAACAATAATGATGAGCCCTTCCAAAATAAAGATCACCATTTCATTTACCTGAATGTCAGAGCAGGCCAACTTTAGCAGAGCTGACATGTCACAGAAAAAGTGAGGGGTTACATTATCAGCACAGAAAGACAGCTGAGCCATGAGCAGGGTGTGCAATAAAGAGATAAAAGTGGTCAACACCCAAGAAAGCACCACCAGGGAGAGACAAAGCTTGGGGCTCATGATGGTGGTGTAGTGTAAAGGAAAGCAGATAGCCACATAGCGGTCATAGGCCATGGCCACCAGGAGGAAGCTCTCCAGGTCTCCAAAAAACAGGAAGAAGTACATATGGGTCAGGCAGCCAGAATAGGGGATGGAGGAGACTTGGCTTTGCATGTTCTGCAGCAATTTGGGCATTGTGACCAAAGAGAAGCAGAGGTCAGAGAAGGATAAATTGCTGAGAAACGAATACATGGGCATGAGGTGAGAGTCCAGGCGAATGAGGATGAAGATGAGAAGATCCCTTAGCAGGGATGGTGGTAACATACATGGCCAGGAACAAGGCATAGAAGAGGTCTCGCTGATCCGGATCAGTGGGCAGGCCCAGGAGGATGAATTCTGAGACAACAGTTTGGTTTCCCACTTTCATGTTGTTTTTGTTCTTCCTTTTTTAAATGAAGAATAATTTGTATGAAAGCGTGAATATAGATATATATCTGCGAATATACATATATATATTGTATATATATATATTCTCCTGAGCTGCCTCTCTACCAGCTTCACCTGGAACAAGGAGTGTGCAAAACCAAGTGGGGCTCTACCACCACATACCCATCAGCACCTGCGTCTTTCTTACTGGACTGCACCCAGCACTCCTACTCCAAAGAAAAGCCCATCTATTTGTCTGCCCACCCAGTTTATACACCCCCTTAACCACCCACCTCAGTGGTGTGGTGAAGGAGATGATGAGCCAAAACTGATCTGAGCCCATGTTCTGCACCTGCCACAGCCTGGGGACCGTTGAGAACCAGGGTGGGGGGGGGTTCCCCAAACTGCAGAATGGCATGAAAGTCTGAGTTGCTGCAGATTAGAAGGCAGTAGATGTTCTCTCATCATCAGTAGGCAATAGAACCCAGGCCCCAGAACTTCAGATCCAGTTCCAAACACTGGAATTACCAGAAAAATGGCTCCTCCACTTTAATTTCTTTGTTACCTAGATTAATACTACCCTAACCCACATGAAAATCTTGTCTGTTTTCTCATTCAAGACTTAAAAAAAAAAAATCCTTGATTCACCCAGGAGACATTAGTCAGAGAAGCAAGAGTTAGAAGGGAGAAGAAATGAGAC
>JAPYYM010000355.1:0-14807 GCA_028534135.1 Potos flavus
ACAGGAAGCACTGTAAGTGTTAGCTGGTTTTATTATATTATTGATCACTCAGCTGTCTGCTGCCCAAGCTGTGGCCAATCTCCAGACAGGCAACCCCACACTCTCATCACTGACCTCCTTAGACTTTGGTCTCTGGCTAGTGAGGAAACCTCATTCTCTTTTTTCAGAAACTGCTCTTTTAGAGAAAGTTCTCCCAGCTGGCCAGCAATGCCCTTTATACCACAGCTGCCTTCTCCTTAAGGCACCAGGGCTGTCTGCACAGTTGGGGTTGAAGCAGAGCTTTCCATCTGCCTGGAACTCTGGCACTCCTGAATGCCCTTGCTGCTCACACTAGACTTCTCTGCCAGAATTCTTCTGCATGTTTTTCCTCATTCGTGATTTTTCCCAAGACTGGGGGTCCCATTCTGTATTGTTCCTTCAGGAGCCTCCATGCTTGTATGTGTCTGAATCCAGTTAATATCAGGGTTTAGGGTCTTTCCATTGGGTTCCTGAGCCTCATGTAAATCAGAGGACGTGGCTTGATAATCTGTTTTAAGGGCTCCTACACATATTGTGACCGATACGTTTCCCAACCGATACGTTGTAGGATAGTTAGGAGGCCAGTGTCCCCTGAGCACACAGAAGATCCCAACGGAGCAATGACCGCTCCAGCCCAGCCAGGGCAGTGGTCTGATATGAACAGTTACAGCTAACATTTGAGTGGCAGTTTCCATTACAAGATGCTTTTCACATAACTCCTCTTGTATAGCTCTGAGGAAGGGATCCGTGTCTCATTCCCATTTTCCAGTGAGGAAACAGGGCTAGAAACGTGGTCACATAGATTTAAAAAAAAAAAAAAAAAATGGACAGGCCTTCCTTTTGCTTCTGTGTCACTTATACCAAGCTATCTTCTTGCCAGATGAAAAAAGACCATATGTTGCAGTTTTAGCAGAATTGATATTTTTATAATAAAGAGGATTTAATGTTAGCTAGGTTTGAGGTGAAATTAACAGTATTAAAAACTATCGAATAATCTCATTTAAATTTAGGCCTCCTTATACTCTGTAGGTTTGTGTGAACTATAGCTAACTTTGTTTAAAAAAAAAATTGTCCTTTTTCTCAGAGCCACAATGGACACAGCTAGCCATAGCCTTGTTCTTCTGCAGCAGCTGAACATGCAACGAGAATTTGGTTTTCTGTGTGATTGCACGGTTGCCATTGGAGATGTTTACTTCAAAGCCCACAGAGCAGTGCTTGCTGCTTTTTCTAACTATTTCAAGATGATATTTATTCACCAAACAAGGTAAGGATATGCTTTTTTAAATCAGAAGAGTTTTTAATGTTGTTATATAGCTAAGCCTTATTATAACATCATTTGGGGGATTCTTTGTTATGGGGTCACCTTAAGAAAAATAAAAAAATATATAATAAATATATATATATTTATAAATATAAATATAAATTATATATATAAATTATATTATAAATATAAATAATATATATATAAATTATAAATATATATATATATATATATATTTTTTTTTTTTTACACATCCAGTATTTCATCTCAGTGTGTAGGATCCATGGTGGAAGGTAAAAATGAAAACAATAATATAGCTAAAAGTTACTGAAGGCTTATCCCATACCCAAGCACTAAGTATTTATCTAATGTACATTTTACTATTATCCATACTATTTTAGAGAAAAGGAAACTGAGCCTGAGTCAAGGAATTGGCCCATCCAGGATTATACAGCTAGTAAATGATTCTCAAATGCAGATCTGTGCTTTTAAAGATCTATGTTCTGACTCACTAAATTGTTGATATCTCTTCTATAACACTTTCATAGCAAGGGTGTAATGTCATAATTCTACATCTTATATTCCATATTACAGTTCAAAAGACATTTGTTTCAAATACTTTTTTCAAAAAGTGTTTTGATTTTTTGAATGTGGGTTATCTCAACATGACAGGTATGTAGGGAGTGGGCAGGGATGTCGTATTCAAATTCTGAGCTCTTAAAGAATAGCTTTAATCCATCCTAGGTTGAAGGTGATAGAATTCTTTATGGCTTATTTTTTTTTAATGACCTTGCATGAAATACTTAGAGGAGTCTAGCCTCAATTACACATTTTCATTTACCTTCATTCTTTTAAATATTTGTTGGGTACTTACACGTCAGCACTGTGTTAGACCCCAGTAACGGGCGAGGAATGCTCACTGTCCTCAAGGAGTTCATAGTTTAATAGAGAATACATGTAAAGAAAACAATTGCGATGTAATTGATCTGCCTGTGCCTCAGTTTCCTTCTCTGTAAAACACTGGCATAGTATGTATAGTCACCCCATGGTGCTGAGATTAAATGGATTAATAATATTAAAATGCTTAGAATAGAGCTTTGCACTGTCAGCTATCATTATCAATAATTAATGTGGTACATCTATAATAGAAGTGTTGTACAAGGTAGAGTGGAGTGTCTACTCCATTTTGAGGAGGTTGGAATAGGCTTTACAGAAGCCCTGGATCTTGAAGGATCAGGAGGAGTTTTTTTCAGATATTGTAAAGTAATGCAAGAAGGTGCACTGCAGGCAGAGGGAAAAGGTGCATGAAAACATAGGCAGATATGAACTGGGCTAGTACATTCAGGAAACTGAGTAGACCAGAATGGTTGGAATGCATGGCACAAAGTGGGGAGGAGGTTGGAGTGGGCGACATGTCATGGGTAGTGTCAATGTAGAAACTAGATTAGAAACAATGCCTTCACATTGGTCTTGTCTAAGAGCTAGGAGTTGGTTCAGCTCCCAAAACACCTGTTTGTGCGCCAGGCACCGTGCTACACTAAATCCAAGAGACACAAAGGGGTCAGGCCTGCTATGTGGTATCTCTGTCAAGCAACTAAAAATCCTCAGTTAACAGCTCTGTGCTGATACATAAAGACCCTGGAAGTGGGTGGGTGAGAGCTAAGAGCGAAACCCAAGAAGGAATCCTGAGATATGGGGACTCAAGAAATGGATTGCTAGCATGTGACACCCTGTGCATTCTGAAGCAGACAGGAACGTTTGCTTCAGGGAAGCTAAGTCTGTCGACCGGGGCCATTGTTCCTTGACATCCAACACTCCCCTCAGGTTCTCTTTATCCTAATTTTGCAGGGTGTTTCCTGATTTCTTGTTATGCTGTTATTTCTATTACCTGAATTGTAGATTCACATTTAAAAATTGAGGTTGGGGGTATTTTAAAGTTTTTCGAAGTTACTCCTATATTCATTTGTGATTTAAAGAGTAGATATAGTACTATAGTTTGGAAGCCAAAATAAGATTAGTGTAATTTAAATTCTAAATATTACCAATTTTAATAGATCCTTTTAAAATTTTAAATATTTTTTATTTTGGTAAAATACATACAACATAAAATTTACCATTTTAACCATTTTAATCATACAGTTCACTGGCGTTAGGTACATTCATAATATTGTGCAACCATCACCACTTACCATTTCCAAAACTTTGCATCACCCTAAACATCAACTCTGTACCCATTAAGCAATAATTCCCCATCTCCCCACCTCACCCCAAGCTCCTGGTAAACTCTATTCTACTTTCTGTCTCTCTGAATTTGCCTACCCTAGATATTTTTTGTAAGTGGCATCATACAAAGTTTGTCATTTTGTATCTGGTTTATTTCACTTACCAAACGTTTTCCAGGTTCACCCATGTTGTAACATCATTCAGAACTTCGTTCCTTTTTTTTGGCTGAGTAGTATGCCACTGTATGTATGTGCCACACTTGCTTATCCATTCGTCCATTGATGGATGCTTGGGTTGTTTCCACCTTTTGGCTAATGTGAATAATGCTGTGATGAACATTGGTGTTCCAGGTGTCTGTTGGGTCCATGTTTTCAGTTCTTTTGGTTATGTATTCAAAAGACTGTTCAGTTCCTTAAGAGGAAGGTATCTGTTTTCTTCATCATGTTTCTCCTCCCTGGCACCTAATATAGTGCATACCACTTAGGAGTCACTAAATGTTGAACTAATCAGAATATCTGTGTGTGTTTCCTAACTTTAGGCGGTAGGTTGAATACATAAAGACTTATTGCTGGGCCATAAAGCTGGTGTGCTGTGAATGTTTAATTTTCTGTTGCTATATTTCATCAAGGCAGATTGCAAAGTGTGAGCTTCTTAGGAAGAGACTGCATTAGCCTAAGACCGTACGCTGCTAACTAAAAGGCCAACTGGTCATTTTATCTTGTGTGGGTCTGTTTTTTGTTTTTAACAGTGAATGCATAAAAATACAACCAACTGACATCCAACCTGACATATTCAGCTATTTGTTGCACATTATGTACACGGGGAAAGGGCCAAAACAGATTGTGGATCACAGTCGTTTGGAGGAAGGGATTCGATTTCTTCACGCCGACTACCTTTCTCACATTGCAACTGAAATGAATCAAGTGTTCTCACCAGAGACTGTGCAGTCCTCAAATTTGTATGGCATTCAGATCTCAACGACCCAAAAAACAGCTATCAAACCAGGGCTGGAGGTCAAAGAAGCTCCTTCCAACAACAGTGGCAACAGAGCTGCTGTCCAGGGTGACCACCCCCAGTTGCAGCTCTCTCTTGCTATTGGGCTGGATGATGGCACTGCAGAGCAGCAGAGGGCCCATCCTGCCGCCCAGGCCTTGGAGGAGCACCAGAAGCCCCCAGTGTCCATCAAGCAGGAGAGATGTGACCCAGAATCTGTTATCTCCCAGAGCCACCCCTCACCCTCATCAGAGGGGACAGGCCCTACTCTCACTGAAAGCAGTATCAAAGGACACTTATGCCATTACTGTGGGGAACGTTTTGATTCCCGTAGTAACCTAAGACAACATCTTCATACCCATGTGTCTGGATCTCTCCCATTTGGTGTCCCTGCTTCCATTCTGGAAAGCAATGACCTTGGTGAAGTGCATCCACTTAATGAGAATAGTGAGGCTCTTGAATGCCGCAGGCTCAGCTCCTTCATTGTCAAGGAGAATGAGCAGCAGCCTGACCACTCAAACCAGGGGGCCACAGAGCCCCTGCAGATCAGTCAAGTGTCTTTGATCTCCAAAGACACAGAGCCAGTAGAATTAAACTGTAATTTTTCTTTTTCAAGGAAAAGAAAAATCAGCTGTTCCATTTGTGGTCATAAATTTCTCCGAAAAAGCCAATTGCTAGAACACATGTATACGCACAAAGGTAAATCGTACAGATATAACCGATGCCAAAGGTTTGCCAATGCGCTAGCCCAGAGGTTTCAGCCATATTGTGACAGCTGGTCTGACGTCCCCCTGAAAAGTTCTCGCTTGTCACAAGAACAGTTAGATTCATCTTGTGCCTTAGAGTCAGAGCTCCCACAAGAAAATGTGGACACTATCCTTGTGGAGTAGCAGTTTCTCCGTCACGATTTTTATATCCATTCTGAAAAAGAAAATTCACATACATTTTTATTCGTAAACCTCAACTTCTATTAACTTTTTTTCTTTACCATTGAGCCACAGTTTTAAGGTTGTATATATTAGGTCTTGTTATTGTAAGATATGTTATACATATGGCTATTAAAATGTAACCTTCAAGTAGAATTATGAACATTCATAAATCACAATTTAGAAATCAGAAATCAATGTAGGAACTATAGAACTTTAGAGTAAATATTTATAGAATTTTTAAGTTGTAGAATCAGTAAAACCAAATTGAAAATGAAGTAAATGAAATATTTTTTAAGGAATATTCTAGACTATCACTTTTGGCTAATTTTTCACATGAATACGCCACTATGAAGTCTATTTAAAAATATTTTCTGCCATATAGGAAGGTAAAGTTATTTTAATGCATAACTATATGTTATAATGTATACAAATTTTGTTTTAAGGCATAGCTATAATAAATCATAAGTAGTTTTAAAATCACTTTTTACTTATTAGCTCTGCAGCATCTTACATGGCTTTTATTTATTTTTTGACATTGAACATACCTCATTTTTAATAAAAAATATTCTAGTGAAAAGAGAGAAAGGCAGAAGATTCAGACATTAAAACAAAATCCTACAGAGAGAAATAGGAAGATACATACAGATAGATAAACAGAGACAGATTCAGATAGATCTACACTAACACCCAGTGTTGTTACCTTAATCTAGAGCATTTTCTTATAGACCAGAAGAACAATTTGAGATTTTTTTTATGACCAGAGGTTTACATCAGTGTTAAAGAGGAAAATGATAAAATATAAATTTTCTACTCTCCTAGTGTCAGAGGATTTTCTAGTCTGCCTGAGTTGATGTTAATTTTCTAAGTATCACTTGAAAAAGTAATTTTTCAATGACATGGTTTTCATTTTTTTCTAATACATAAAACTAGCAGAGTGGATACAGTCAATGTCCTAGAACTATGTCTAAAATCCATGATAGCTTTTCCTTTGTGAATAAATTTAGCTCCCTTTTATAGCAGTGAAACTTACAAAGCCATAACATCAGAAAAATTAAAACTGATGGACTAAATGATAGATTCTCCTGCTTTCTGTAGCTGGGGGATAGCTGGTGAAACTTCTCCACAAAGGATAGATCTAAATTGTTTCTGAAATGTTTAAATTTAAAAGATTAGATAATCCAGAATAACAAAAGAGAGAGGCTTTGAAATAGCCTCATCTTTTTTGTATGCTCCCCGGTTCAAAGCCTCACAGACATGTTAATAGATCTGGTTTGTGAGGCTTAGAAATTAAGTGTATGCAGAAACTCTGAGCTCCTTCATGATGGCATCCTTCTGAGGACATCTCCTGACCGTGTCAGGGTTCAGTCAGAAGGGAGGTCAAAGACTAGTCTAGCTCATTCTGGGGGCACAAAGGTTTTCTGTGGGTAAACAGCAAGGTTCTTAGGTCAATTATGAAGTGATAAGTTTTTCTTGAAGACTGAATGAAGAAACCAGTGGGCATTGTCTAAGGCAGTTGAGTTTCCACCTCAGACAAACGACCGAAGCTTCCTGGGGTCAAGATTGAGATATGTTGAGAATGAAATCTAACTAGCTACTGATATAGGATCAGTTATATTGGGAGTGGTTAAAAACAAATGTGTTGCTCTTTGGGGTCAGAACTTCATCTAATCTTTAGTCGTTCAAGCAATTTGTTCAAATTTACACTACCCTCAAAGATTCTGTCTCATAAGATGAACATAAATATTAACATTGATTTCATGTATTTTAGACTATTATAGTCCCTAGCCTTCTTCAAGTAAAATTTTATTTTTCTCATTAGGATAACAATTTTTCTGATTTCTTTCTTCTCTGTTCTTTCCTTCTTGCCCAGTCGTTCGTCCTTGACACAGAAATGTGTTAGCTAAAGGGTGGATTGAGGGTACGTATAAGTTGAGGAGTAGGACAGCAGTGCAAGGCAGGGTCTGGAGAAATTCTAAGAGTTTGCTATGGCTGATTAGCCATGGCAGACAACATTAATTCGAAGCTGAAATATAACTCCATTTGTTGGGTGTTAAGAACGTAATGGTTAACTGTATTTTTATTCTCATTCATATAGTTCCTTTTGATATTAGAAATTCAAAGCAAATGTTCTTTCTTGAATCTTTTTTTTTTTTTAAGATTTTATTTTTTAGAGAGAGAGAGGGAGTATGAGTGGAGGGAGGGACAGAGGGAGAGGGACTAGCGGACTCCATGGTGAGCAGAGAGCCTGATGTAGGGCTCAATCCCAGGATGATGTGGAGCTCAATCCCAGGACCGACCCCTGGGATCATGACCTGAGCAGAAGGCAGATGCTTAACCAACTGAGCCACCCAGGCGCCCCTTTCCTTAGTCTTCATAATATTCTCTCTGTTTTAGGAAGTGGAAAAATGTTAACTCCATTTTATAGAAAAAAGTCCCAAGAGGTGGGTTCCAGAGAACCAGTGAATAGTGCTGTGGGGACTGACCCCAGTTTAATTTTTTCATCATTCGACAGACATATTTTTAAAATAACTATGATTAATGAATACTGTGCCCTGAGTGTATTTTTTAAAGACATGATTCCTTACTAAGAAAATCTATTTTGTACAAAAAAGGTTCTTGCAGCTAAACCCTTTATTTTTGACCATGTCATCTGCAAAATGGAGCTCTAATCTTAACCACATAGTACAGTTTGCATAATGATTACCAAGCTCTTCAAACGGGAAATGCTATTTGCACCTTAGTCAGTGTATTACACAAATACTAAACAGACATTTTCTTCTTGGATCAGCTTAGAATTTTCCCTTCTTTCCAGATCCTATATATAGTTATCTTCTGGAGAAAAACAGACTTGTTTCAGTATTTGTCCCTATTAGTATATTGTCACAACTCTAGAACTCCTAAGTGCAGTCTGCCTTATACAAAAACCAAAATTTCTTGATTTATGTACCTTGAGATCATTATTTCATGCCCTGCTTTTCTGATTTCCCATTCGTAAAGTGGATATAAGTAATACCTACCTCACAGGGGTGTTGTGAGGATTTGTATTAAAAGTTTGTTAAGTTTGGGGCACCTAGGTGGCTCAGTCAGTTAAGTGTCCCACTCTTGATTTCAGCTCAGGTTATGATCTCTGGGTCTTGAGATCAAGCCCCACGTTGGGCTCTGTGCTGGGCATGGAGCCTGCTTAAGATTCTCTCTCTCCCTATCCCTCTGCCCCTCTACACCCTTCTCTAACAACAACAAAAAGTTGTGTTAGGTTCTCTTAGTTATTCTTAATAAAAACCAACCATATAAAGAAAACTACATGTGTTCTATAGCTAAACTTATTAACTTCAGGATTCCAACCTGTAAACTCTAGAATGTCTTAGAAGCAGTCATATATTATTTAATACTTAGTAATTAATTGACACAATTCTTATATTTTAGAAGTATTTTGGAAACAGTAATGTTGCTGAAATTCCTTTTCTATTGTAGTTTAACTGCCAGTACTTTAGCCTTTAGGAAGAAGGATATTAGTTCTTTGGCATTATAGGGAATAAAACCTTGCCAATTTCAGCCTCATGGAAAGTTCCCCCAAACATATTATTTACATATGGGAAAGGAACAAAAGCAATGGAGAAAATACCATTTTCATTTCTTTGATGTAGATCATCTAAAAAGTAAATGGGGACAAGAAATAGAGTGGGGATAATAACATAGTAATTCATTATTGGAAGTAATTCATAATGGAAAAGCCTCACTATGGAAATACGTATTAATCATGGAAAAAGAGAGTCTGGAAAATGGTACAATTCCGTTAATGTTTATCTGCACAGGCAAATTCTTACTGTTGTAACCCAGATCCTTGATAAGCGTGTCATATTTTAGTAGTAATTGAGGTAAAATAAGCCACATGAAGAGTTTTCGTAATGTAATTTGTATCTTTGTACATTTTAACTAAATGTAGCTCAGTGGCATTTTATTATAATTAATTTTTAAATTCCTAAGAGTGAAATCTAGAACTGATTATTCTCTGCTGTACTTCCATGTTTGTGTGGTTGGACTTTTTGAAAACTGGTAAGATTATACAGTCCCAAGTCTGGATGCCTTAAATGCAAGGAGTCACTGACTGATTTTTGTCTTCAAGACCTGGAAGAATCCCTTGTGTTTCCGTGCACATTTGTGCCACACTCGATTACTTAGGAGACACTGCTCCAATGCACTGGACGTGAATTGCCACCAACTCTTCTTTGTGCCAAATAAAGTCATTTAGTCAGACCAGATCAGATAGCAACTTAAACTCGTTTCAAAGAAGCTGGATTTCAAAAACGTGTGCAATAAAAAAGGCCCAGTGAGAAATCTTCCAAGAACAAGTAACACATGGCGAATCCGGGAGACTGATGGCTGAGCTCTTCCGCCTTATGGACTTTGAGTTTGCTTCAGAAACATTATTTTAGAAAGTTTGGTATCCTCTATTTGGAATGAAAGCAGTGGATTTCATGTATTTTATCATGACAAATAAATTAATGTGACTTGATCATAAACAAAACCTTTTTTTAGTCCCACTTATAGACTTTGTTCTCATTTTACATCAGGGTCTGCCCAATGCTGTCCTCCTGGCACTGGGGTCAGTATGTCTCTGTGCCAAGTAACATCTTGGACGTGTGAGGCAAAAATGCATCACTGAGCCCCATTCTTATCAACCGTAGTGTGAATAGAAAACTGGCGTCCTACTCAAGTGCCTTCCAATTGCCATCTCTGGAATGAAAGGTAATATCTAGCCAATGCCCAGTAGTTCTATGCTTTGCTTTCTTCTTTCTTCCCTATTTACTATATTTTCTCTAGTAATGTAATTAACAACAGTGGTTCTCAACTGGCACGTATAGTCAGTGTTCTCCAGAGAAACAGAACCAACAGTTATGTGTACAGAGAGAGAGAGTGAGCGAGTGAGCGAGAGGTTGATTGATTATAGAGAATTGGCTCATACAAATCTGGAGGCTGAGATGTCCCAAGATCTACAGCTGGCAAGCTGGAGACCCAGGAGAGCCGATGGTGTAATTCCAGTCCAAAAGCCAGCAGGCTCAAGACCCACAAGGCCAGGAGAAGACCAATGTCCTAGCTTAACAGGCAGGAGAAGTTCCCTTTGCTCTCAGATGGTCATCGTTTTGTTCTATCCAGGCCTGCTGCTGACTGGATGACGGCCACTCACTTTAGGGAGGGCAATCTGCTTTACTCAGTCTACTGATTCTAATGTTTATCTCATCCAAAAATACCTTCACAGTCACGTCCAGAATGCTTATCCAAATATCTGAGCGCCCGTGGCCACGTGACTCTTAACCAGACACGGTGATCCCTCTCACCATGGGGACATTTTGCAACAGATGTTTTCAGTTGTCACAACTGGGTGGTGGTGGGGAATGTTGCTGCTGGCATCTAGTGGGTAGAGGTTGGGGGTGCTGCTAAGCATCTCACAGTGCAGGAGATAGTCCCCCCCTGCCCCCACCCACAATAAAGAATTATCCAGCCCAAAACATAAGTAGTGCTAAAGTTCACGAATCCTGGTCCAAAAGCTTAAAATAAGTTTTGCGATGGTTGTCAAGGACTAAGGAGTACTTACAGAGTATGAGATGTGTTAGTTCAGAGTTAAACTCTATTGGTATTATCTTCTATCCTAGCTCTTAAAAAAAAAGATTAGAAATCAGCTGTATTAAACAGCAAGGCAATTTTAAATCTATTCACATAATGTTTGAATTTAACAGCTGTGTCTCTAACAAGGTCTTTTTGTGAAATTAAAATGTGCTCGTAGATTGTAATTTGTGTAAATTTTTAATCTGGCCAAAAGGTGGCACCAATGTATCTTTTAAAAATCTATTTTACGTTATGCTCAAATTTCGCATCGCTGTTTAATTCACTGTTTATTTAGTACTTAGCTACTCCTGGATCTTGTTTTATTTAGTCATGACTAACAAGATTTTTTCTAGAATTCCATAATGTGTTGGGCACCTGTTTTGACATCCCTTTTTCTTTTTAAGATTTTATTTATTTGAGAGAGAGAGAGAGAAAGTGCGCCTACGAGCAGGAGGGCGGGGGGGTGCAGAGGGAGAGGGAGAAGCAGATTCCCCGCTGAGCAGGGAGCCCAATGTGGGACTCCTATCTCAGGACCCCGGGGTCGTGACCTGAGCAGAAGGCAGACACTCAACTGACTGAGCCACCAAGGTGCCCCCTGACATCCCTCTTTGATCAAGAAGCTTCCAATTTACATGTAAATATTATTTTTAAAATATAACATTTGTGGTGGTTGTTACATGAAGCATTTCTGAGGATTCTTTGCAAGTCTTTAACGGTAAGGCCCTGGAATTTTAGTCCCCATCTCATTTGCTCTTCTTCTTTTTTTTTTTTTTAAAGATTTTATTTATTTATTTGAGAGAGAGAGAGTGAGAGAGAGTGAAAGCATTAGAGGGGAGAAGGTCAGGGGGAGAAGCAGACTCCCCGTGGAGCTGGGAGCCTGATGTGGGACTCCATCCTGGGACTCCGGGATCATGACCTGAACCGAAGGCAGTTGCTTAACCAACTGAGCCACCCAGGCGCCTTCATTTGCTCTTCTAATGAGACGTCAGACTGTTTTTGGTGTCCTCCCTGGTCAAGAGATAAATCCAGGGACATTTGAATAAATATTCCCTTGTTTCTTGCCTCCTGTTTCCTTTCTTCACGTTCACATCCTGTGAAGTCGGCCTATATATTGTCTTCTGGAATTTCTTTTTCAACTGTAGTTCAATAACTGACTTTCTAAGCTAGTGTGTTTTTTCGTTTTAAGTAATCTCTGCACCCTAGGCAGGGCTCAAACTCATGACCCTAAGATCAAGAGTCACACGCTCTTCCGACTGAGTCAGCCAGGTGCCCCTAAGTTGGTATTCTTTATACTTTTCTTCCTTCTCTTCCTTCCAACCAGTTCCATTTTCTGAGTAAGCTGAGACCTTCTTTAATAGAGTTCTTTTGCCTTCAACTCTTCTTGCCTTCAAATACTGAGTGAATGTGGTGTGCCTCTTTTTTACCATAGTTTCTGCTTATGATATTATTGTTACCCAGAACTTCGTACCTAATCATTAAATGCTTCTCTTAAATTCATTTTATAGCTGAGTAGCCAATTTGGAGAATGAGCCCATCTCCTCTCACATAAGTTATCATCCATTGCTCATACAGTGTTGAAACTTTTTTCATTGAAACAACTTGGTGATACTGTCTCAAAACTATAGAAATAAAATATCTTCCCTTAAACTATTGGAAAACTATGGTGTCCTTTCATGCCAGAAATCTGAAGGAATAGTAGTACTCTGGGAAATGTCTGCACAACCGAGTTGGTCCTTGCTCTCCTGGGAGAGAGGCTTGTGTGGGAGGGAAGCCTGAGAAGGAGACCCTCATCAGCTCTAGTTGTTACTCCTTGTCTGGTCTGAATTTCTGGATGGTCCATGTTGATTTGTGTGGACCAAATAGGCCCTGGCAGAATGAGGTCTTGTGAATTTACTTTTGCCACATTTTTCTGCAGCGGGAGTCGTATGGTACTTGGTTCAAACCATATGCAGGAAAATATCTAATTTAAAAAGGGGTTTTTTTGGTAACTGGCATTTGTTCCAAGTGCCTTGTATGGAGGAACATCTAAAGAACCTATGGTGGTCCTTTAGAAGAAGGATATAACATTTGCAGAGGTAAGAGAAAAGGTTTTAAAATGCAGGCCAGTGGGGTGCCTGAGTGACTCCGTTGGTTAAGTGTCTGACTCTTGATTTCAGCTCAGGTCATGATCTCAGGGTCGTGAGATTAAGCTCGAGCTCCATATTGGGCTCCTCGCTTAGTGGGGAGTCTGCTTGAGATTCTTTCTCCCTCTCCCTTTGCCCCAACCCTACCCTATGTGCATGTGTGTGCTCTCTCTGTCTCTCAAATAAATACACCTTAAAAAAAATTTCAAAAATAAAATGCAGACTAGAGATTTCAGCAGTCTCCAAGTTTCTTTTTTTCTTTTTCTTTTCTTTTCTTTCTTTCTTTTTCTTTTTTTACCAGACCAGTTCTCATTTTGCAACATTGCCCTTCTTTCACATATGTGCAAAGTCTGGTGCTATAAGCTCAGTGGTTCCTGTCTTCTCTTTCCATCACAATCTTTTAAAGTGTGGGAGGAAAGGCATAAAAATGGAAGCCTCCTTTTTTTATTTTAAACATCTCCTGTTTCACTGTTCACACCACCACGGTTTTGCATCTCTCTCAAACTGGTGGCTATATTCAGAGCCACCACGGATGGCCATGCAGATTACACACAGTCAACACTAGGGGCCGCCACTCTCCACATGAAGACTTCTGCAGTTGGGCTGTCCAGTTTGCACAGCCGTGCATGGCAGCCTTGCTTTTTCTTCCTGGTTCAAATGTTGAGTTTAAGAAGCCCTTATTTTAAATTTCTGCAGCAAGTGGCAGTTTTCACTGATGCCATCAGGAAATTAAAATACACATATGGCATAGAGAAAATTAAATCAGAATAAGAAAAAAATACTCCCTAGGTGACACAACTATATGTGTTTGTCAAAATCTGTAGTACGAACTCTGCACAAAAAAGGGTAGATTTTAGTGTATATAAATTATACCTTAATGGAAAAAAAAAAGATTAAGATCACCTAGATATAAAAAAGCCTTAGAGTTTAATGAACTATAATGATTATTATTCCCTATTAAACCTCCACAGCTCAGAAAAAACACACCAGCCAGACATTAAGGGTACAGAAGAAACCCATAAAACTAAAAAGATAATTCTAAGTAAATTCACTCTGAAATCAGTGAAATTGCTGATAAGGTTGTTTGTGACACACCTAGATAAAAGATCAGAAAGTTAGCTTGGCTTTTTTCACTTGAATTGAGTGGTGACCAATTGTTTTGGCATTCT
Organism: Potos flavus; assembly: GCA_028534135.1. NCBI lineage: Eukaryota > Metazoa > Chordata > Mammalia > Carnivora > Procyonidae > Potos > Potos flavus. The sequence goes on from JAPYYM010000355.1 coordinate 14,321, forward strand.
GTACATCTCAACCTTACCCAGAGTACAAGGACAGTTCTAACTAGTTGTTTTTTTTTCAAGATTTTATTTATTTGAGAGAGAGAGAGAGCACGAGTAGGGGCATAGGAAGAGAGAGAAGCAGACTTTGTGCTGAGCAGGGAGCCCCACGCAGGGCTCCATCCCAGGACCCCGGGATCATGACCTGAGCAGAAAGCAGACACTTAACCCTCTGAGCCACCCAGGCGCGCTCCTCTAACTAGTTGTGAACAGGAGGATGGAAATACTCTGGTTTTGGATGATGTCTTTAAAAAGAGGCAATATTGGGGCGCCTGGGTGGCTCAGTGGGTTAAAGCCTCTGCCTTCGGCTCAGGTCATGATCTCAGGGTCCTGGGATCGAGCCCCACATCAGGCTCTCTGCTCAGCGGGGAGCCTGCTTCCCCCTCTCTCTCTGCCTGCCTCTCTGCCTACTTGTGATCTCTCTCTCTGTCAAATAAACAAATAAAATCTT
>JAPYYM010003550.1:0-11022 GCA_028534135.1 Potos flavus
ACACACACACACACACACACAATGGAATACTATGCAGCCATCAAGAGAAATGAAATCTTACCATTTGCAATAACGTGGATGGAACTAGAGGATATTATGCTAAGCGAAATAAGTCAATCAGAGAAAGACAATTATCATATGATCTCTCTGATATAAAGAATTTGAGAGGCAGGGCAGGGGGTTGTGGGGGGTGGGGGAGGGAAATGAAACAAGATGGGATCAGGAAGGAGACAAACCATAAGAGACTCCTAAACTCACGAAACAAACTGAGGGTGGCTGGAGGGTAGGGGAGGTTGGGATAAGGTGGCTGGGTTATGGACATTGGGGAAGGTATGTGCTATGGTAAGTGCTGTGAAATGTGTAAGCTTGATGATTCGCAGACATGTACCCTGGGGCAAATAATACACTGTATGTTAATTTAAAAAAATTTAAAAAAAAGACTAACACTGGGGGTAAGTGAAATTTCTAGTAACAGCTGTCTTACAAGTTGTACTAAAATAAACTCAGTCTAATCTAAGGGGCAAATCATGGATATAACTATGTAATAACAACATACAGCAAGTTTTCATTTTAAAAAACCAAATAAACACAAGCATGTAAGATGGGAGGAAAGGAATTAAGAATGAGTAAATTAAGCAGACCAGTTCACAATAAAAGTTTTCTGAAAAATGGTAATTTAACATGCTTATGCAGTTTTAGTGTCTCCTTAAAATTTCAAAACTTGACATTATATCAATATACTTTATTAAGGAGGAAACTCTATTTTTAAATTCCATCCTTTCATTCAACATACACATTAAGCGTGTGTGAGAATACATGGCCACTACTCATTTTAAAACTGCTCCCTGGTCTCCATTCTCCTTTACTTCTCCGTAGCAATAAATGCTGCAGATCCACCATTTCCTTCTTCAAATTCTCTTCTCTCTTTATTCCACTAACATTAAATTTTCCAGGATCTCCTCTTATTTCTAAAAGTTCCTTAAAATGTTTAGTCTTTGGCTTTCCGTCTTTCTCTCTTTTGAGGTCTTAACAACTTTACACCCAATCTGAGATCTACATCATCAGCTCGAACTTGGTCGGGTTCCAGTTCCACATCTAATTTCAGAAGGCAACCTGATTAATGAGGGTTCAGAAATTATACCGAAGGGACGATGACTGAAGACACTTGCATGTAAATGATTAATGAAAGACTACACTTGGATTGTTAGCACCAAGAGACTCGGGACTGTACATTCAGAACTTAGTAGGTGCCTGGGATAAAGCGCACACTCAAAGTTCTTTGTTGAATGAAAGAATACTAACGTTACAAATATTTTAAGATTTACAAGGCCTATGATGTAGCAGTGATGTTTAAAAAAAAGTGCAGACTTCATTTTAAATGGTCTGGATGGAATGTTTACTCACTCGTACAAGTTCCATGAAGGCTTATTCCAAGAAAGGACATACCAACAATTACATACAGATGACCAGAAATGGGATGGGCTACCTTATGAATTTGTCATTATTGAGTTTTTTAACTAGAATCTAGGCAAGAGTAATTCCTGGACCAGGAAAAAAGCTGAATTCTTAAGGCCTATTCTAGGCTCAAATAGTTTGCTAGCTATTTCCAGGGAGGCACTCAATCATCTGCAACCCAACTGTAGAAAGTTATATTCACCTTAAAATTACAGAATTTCAGAAAAAAAGTACCTTAGAAATGTCTATTTTAGGCATCTAAACATTCATCTTTTATAGACGAATAATGAGACCCAAAGAAGTTAAGGGACTTGCCCAGTACTACAGATAAAACAATTAAGGTGGGACCAACCTCTGTGAGTGTAAGATCAGGGATAAGCAAACAACAACCTATAACTTGTTTTTGTATGGTTCTCAGCTTATTTTTGTAAAAATGAGCAAAGAAGAATATGCAACAGCAGCTGTATATAGCCCCACAAAGTCTAAAATGTTTACTACTCAGCTCGTCACAGAAAAAGTTTGATGACCTCTGATCTAGATAAATAAGCCAGTTTTCCTATTTTTTGCTCCACTTCTTCTTGCCACAAAAAGCAGCAACACTCTCAATTTTCCATTACTGGTACCATCAAGGTCTTGATCATCTAGGTTCTGTATTTCATACAGACTGAATCCTTTTCAACTTCCCAGAGCAAATTAGACACTCTGACCAGTTGACTCCTCCTTTGAAATATCTCTTTTGTTCTAAATTGATCTACTCACTACCCCTAGAATAAAGGTTTTTCTGAAAGAAATTATTTTATTCTATCGCATCTTACAATCTAAATAAAATATTATTAAATATTTTCCATAAAGAGCCTGAAAGTAAATATTTGAGGCTTTGCAGTTCATAAAGTCTCTGCTGATACTACTCCACTCGGCTGTTGCAGAGGGAAGCAGCCAAAGGCAGCCAGAGACACTATATAAATAAATGGGGTGAAGTGACATGGCTGTGTTCTAATAAAACTTTATAAAAACAGGCAGTGGGAAAAATCTGCAGGACAGTTTGCCAACTCCCAAACGGAGCCATACAATTTATTTAAACTCCAACTCAAGTCCTTTCTCCTATATGAACACTCTAAAGGCTATTCCATATTACTGGGCCCTCTCCTTGCTCAGAACTCCGTGAGTTTACGATCTGGCTAATTAACAATATCCATATACGGCTCTGTGAAGTCTCTTGCACGGTTTTAATATATAGCTTAGCTCTTTTATTGTTTGTTTTAGTCTCTCTGGGACTCACTGATCTAAAATTAAGGACTGCAGTCTAGATGACTGCAAAACTTTGAATAATATATTATTTCACTCTTCACAGGTCATTTGTAAGTTTCTAAGAAGTCTAAGGGTAGGGCAATGTGTTACATACTTCTGTATCGCCCATGAAACCTAAAATAGTACCTTGTATCCAAAAGTGGCTTAATCAGTACTTGCTGAGATTGACTAAAACTAACCTGCAAATTTTTGAAGCGGCAGGGCCAGCGGCTACACCATAGTAGTTGAAAGTGACAGGAGCTGTGGCTTTTAATGGGTTCCTATGAAACCAATGTGTCATTTTCTCCAGCTGTTTCCTATAAACATAAGAGGAAACGTTTAAAAAATAAAAATAAAGCAGTTAATGACATAAATAGTATAAAAATAATTAAAAGTTTACTAAGGATATATGTATACATTTTTAAAGTGTGTGTGTGTGTGTGTGTGTGTGTGTGTGTATATATATATATATGAAACACACACGGGCACTAATATTGACCTTTAATTAGACTGCTAAGGTTACTTGAAATAAATAGGTTTTAAATTAACTATATTTCCAACACAGTATTGCTGATGCCAATTTACTGGTTACAGCATGTGTTTCTATAATAAATACACTTTCCACAGAATAGTAATAAGAATCAGAATTTTCGTGAATAAAAAACCATGATACTTGATCAATAATTTCTATCCAATATACCCAAAATATTTGAAAAACTACCTAAGTGAAATGTCAACTTAAAAAATAGTCCCAAGGGCTCCTGGGTGGCTCAGCTGGTTAAGTGTACAACTCTTGGTTTCCACTCAGGTCATGATCTCAGGATCCTGAGATCCAGCCCTGAGTTAAACTCTGCACTAAACATGGAGCCTGATTAGGATTCTCTCTCTCCCCTGCCATAGTCTCTCAAATAAATAAACAAATAAATAATTTAAAAAATTAAGTTCCACTCTTTTGGTTGGGAAAAAAAAAAAAAAAAGCATGTCACTTGCCTAATAGTCCTTAGGAGGTAGTGCAAATACAGAAATGCCCAGCAGAACGCTTAAGTGTGGCAACTAGATTCTCAGAAATTATAGTCAAGAAAACCTGGTAAGGTTTAATTAACTTAAAGGCATTATACAATGTTGTTGATCGACTTTTCTTACTGGGGAAGAAAACGACCACCGTGGGCTGCACCGTGAAATCCTCCTGGAGCACCTCCTTTAAAATATTCACCTATTCCCAACAAAACCGATTTGGGAGAACACCGATATTCAACGCATTGTATACTCAATGAAAAATTAAGCAGTTCACTTATGGCTCAAAACATTTAAGTTCTTTTAAGAATATATATAATCTTCTAAACCATGTAAACCAACTTCATATCATAAGTAAATTAATACTGCATAAATCAAGCCTTCTACAGATAATGGCACACCATACACCTGATTTGGGGACGGCAAATTTTCTACTAATACCGTTTTCAGGTGGATTTCCACTTCCCGGATGAAAATGTCCGCAGTTCTGTGTATCCTGACTTCAGGAACGAAGTGGGTAAGTACTGCACTCTCCGCCCCGGCCCCATCTTGCCCCTTTCTGAGACCTGCCATTCCTGTTTTCAGGAATTCGGAGGGTGGAGAGAACAGCGACACACCCAGCCGCAGGTGCAAGGGTGCCCTCAGAGCCACCAGCACAACGGTCGGATCGAAGCTGCCGCCTCCCCTGCCTCCGATTACTGAAAGGGGTCCCCCACTCGCGAGGCCCCGGGCCCCCCAGAAACCTACCTGAAATCCACCCCCGAGCTCGGAGCGCCCACTTCCTGTTTACCACCCAGCCTCTTCCTCCCAAGCCCCGAACCCTGGAGGTGGCGCGCGGCGACCCTGCGCAGGCGCCAACCCTGGGAGCCCCGCATCCGAACAGGCATTTGCGTGGAAAGCCGATACTTTCCACCCGGGGGAGGCGGGCAGACAACGGCCGAACAAACCCCCGTTTAGCTTGTAAGATTTCCCCGGTTGCCAGTGGAGACTCCGGCAAGGGGATTCGGGCGAATCTAGCTGTTCCTACGATCGATTCGCGGGGCCATCATGCATTTTCTTTCTTTCGTTTGTTTCAAGGCATTAGAAGGAGGCTTTTTTGGATCACTATCCGGGAGTCTATGGAGACTGTAAAAGGGGGGGGGGTGACCCTATCGCTTGGGACTCCGGGATAACGCCGGGGGTAGGGGTGTTACTGGGAAACGCCCATTCTCATGACAAACTTACCGGATTTCTCGGAAATCTGTGTAGCAGCCCTCCTGAGGGAAGAAAGGGAATGTCCCAAGTCCGCAAATGAGAAAGGGAGGGAGGCGGAGAGCCAGGAGAACCAGAGTGACGGGCAACCAGGCCTGCGCCGAGATGAGATCACGTGACCCGGGCCGCCATGACAGCTACCGAGGCGGCAGTAGGCGCCGTTTAGGGGCGGAGGCGCCGCGTGTTGCGCCCCCGGTGGAACGCTCCGTTCCTCAGCCGTGTCCTAGCTACTCTTCCCCAGTCTTTAATCGTGAGCTTCCCTCTCTTCTCCTAAGAGGAAAAAAGGACGCGGCCGGGCCTCCCAAGCCGAGGAAGAAGGCCGCAATACAGATGGCGGCCCTCGCGGGAGCGGGGCGGCCTCAACCTAACGCGGGGCGGGGCCTCGGGGGCGGAGCCTCGGCGGGGCGGCCGCTTCAGAGCCGCAAAGTTTGGCTGTGGCGGCAAATGGGCTTGGGCGGCTCCTCGGCGGGTGGCGGTGGTGGCCGTAGCGGTTCCTCCTGGCCCTGTTAATGTCGGGGCCAGGCCCGGGGAGGATGGCGCCCTAGAGCCCGGCATCGCTGGGGTAGGGGCGGGAGGGGACGGGGTGGGCACCGGCCATGTCGGAGGTGACCCGGAGTCTGCTGCAGCGCTGGGGCGCCAGTTTTAGGAGAGGCGCCGACTTCGACTCTTGGGGCCAGCTGGTGGAGGCGATAGACGAGTATCAGATGTGAGTGACTAACCGCGGGAGCGGGCCAGCCGGGCTCCAGTCGGCCCCCTCCCCCTTTCTTCTGTCGGTGTCTCTTCTTTTATCCCAGGGTGGGGCCCCCGAAGGCACTGGGGCTGGGATCGCACTGGCCCGGGACGGGCTGCCCTGGAGACTGCAGTCCGCTCGCTGAGCTTTCGCGCCCCTCTCCCCCTCCGCCGCCACAGGGTCAGTTCCATTCAACAGGTAGCCCCTCTTTCCTGGGACGCCCGCCCTAGCACGCTACCTCTGTAGGTCCTGTCCCCCGCTCTGCAGTCGGATTCCTTTCCTCCTTTCCCTCGCCTCTCTCAGGTTGCTGCCGCTCAGTTTCTCTTCTGGGATCTCTGAGGGATACTTGTGTGTTCCCCGCCCACGTTCCAGGCATGAGTGGCCTTGCTCTCTGTGGTGCCTTCCTCCTCCCATGTGTAGGACAGGAGGGAACTGGTGGCGCTTGAGGGGAGGGGTCGCCCCCAGGAAGCAGCGAGGACAGGGGCGCCTCACCAGCCAAGGGAAGGGTCCCCTCTGGCGCCCCTTCTCCACCCCTCTTTCTGGTGAGCCGTGTTTTCACAATTCACCTCGATTCCGTTTCGGTTTCTGGGACTGTTATTTGCTTGGCTGTGTGCGTCCCACCCACCCCCTCGCTCGGTTGCTTTGGGTGGAGTCCGCGCAGGATGTGAACAGAAGAGAGAGAACTGAATTAATAGACCACGCACGGGAGCCACCTCTCCCTCTTTGGGTCCCTCCTCCTTGTCCTGTGTCTCATGTATAGCCGCAAGGGACTTTGTGAGTACCAGTTTCTTTGATCTTTGACCCGAAGTCCGATTTCTTATAGCCTTTCTGGCAACCCCCCAAAAACGTGAGGGATGTTTTTAAATTAAAAGATAAGATTTACGCCTATATAAAACCTTGCTTAGTTTCTTGCACCTTTTACTGAAAAATAAGAACTGCCTGCTAAAATGCTATTGTTTGCAAACTGTTGCCATTAATTACTTCTTGGTTAAAAGCAAGTTATTGTTTGAGGTGTTACTGAGTATGAAACTATGTGAGTAAAATCTTTTTCCCCCCCCTCAGTGTGGAAAGAAGATACGGTTGAGTCTTGGAAGCTTTAAATTCTTTTTCCTTTCCCTACAATAGTTTCTGGTTTTTAATCTGACCATTAAGATAATTTAAATGTGCTGATGTTTTCTACCCCCATGGTACTGACTTGTAGGTTCAAAGAGCCCTGAAAACAACCGTGCTCTGGGCCATGTTGCCAAGTATAACAAGTACTAGAGTCTGTCTTGCATCTTCACTTGATTTCACGCCCTTCTGCAACTACTTAGAACATTACTCTCATTTTACAAAATGAGGAAGCTGAAGCTCAGGTTAAACAAATTAACAGGGGTTCATAAAACTACCGCTGAGATCTGGGATTTTTTTTTTTTAACTCCAAATCCCGACTGCTGTACCACATAGTGCTTAAGATGCTTTATTTAACGCGCCTGCTGTATGTGAATTGGACAAATGAGGTTTCCTTCGTTACCAGGGAACATATCTTAACCTTACTGGAGCTAGTGGGCACCTGCATATGCTCATTCTGCGGATTCACTAGAATCACATTCCCCTGAAATGTAAAGCTGCCTTCACTTGTGATGCAGTGGGACTTAGCAGCTGTTGGCACTCAGCAGCAGACTTCACAATGGAAAGTGAAGAATACCATGTCCAATTGAAATTACAAAGGAAAATTGAGTATGCAAGCTGTTTAGCTGGAATTTCTAGAAACATCTCAATGAGAGTAATAGCCACATACAAATCTATTGTTGAACCACTGGACTAACCTTTGAACTTCATGATTCAGAGAAGTTCTCAAATTATAAAAACTACCAGTGTCAAATTGGAGGAGTAACGATGCGCTTAAATTTTGTAAACACATAGGCTACATATAAAATGGGGTTGAATTTAAAATTAATATATTAAAAATGAAGACAAATTGTCTTTTATTTCAGTTATCTGGGAGGAAAGGCTGCAGAAAAGGAGACCATGTGGGGGCCACTAAATACTGTAAAAAAGAATGGACAGCATTTAGTGACTGGATGTCGAGAGTAAAGGAGGAAGAGTCTAGGATAATTGGCATTTCTGGTTGGGTAGGCAGCAGGGACTTTATGGTCTTGCAACACAGGGAATTTATGGGAGGAGGATATTGGGGAGGAAAGAAACATGTTTGTACCATCACAATGTAAGAATATTATAGCTTAATCAATCATTTCGTTCAACAACAAGAGCAGGGAATGTAAAGATGTGTAAGATTTGATTCCCACCGTCAAAGCCCTGAGACTCTAATGAAGGATTTCAAAGTAAATGGGTTTTGCTATTACAGAAGTAGAAAAAGAGTATGTGCTACCACACTGCTTGCTCTTTCCAGGAGCATGCTTCTGCCTTAGGGCTTTTGTACTTTTTCTGGAACATTCTTCCTTATTATCTGCTTGGGTCCTTGGTCACCTCCTTCAGGTCTTTGTTCAGATATTATCTTAGTGAGGTCCTCTCTGGCTACCTTATTTAAAATTGTGAAACCTGTTATCCACCTCAACTCCCTCTATCTCAGTCTTGCACAGCCTAACCGCCCCCCCAATCCTGCTTAATTTTTTTCCATAGTATTTATCACCATCTAAAATACAATGTATTTTACATATTCATTTGGCATATTCATTTGGTTTATTGTCTCTCTCCCCACGTGAATGTAAACTCAGGGCAGAGTTGGAGGTGTTATCTTGTTCTTTACTATATACTTAGTGTCCAAGTGATGCTAAGGTGTTATTAAATAATTGTTTATTTAGATATTATGTGTTGTATTCTTTTGAATGAATATGGATTCAGAAGTATGCTGTGGGAGCACTGAGTTGATATTAAAGTGCCGTTGGAAGGTTTAAGCGAATATGTCAAAACTAGACTTGCTAGCCAAAATACACCTGGTCAATTAAAAACAATTTCATCAAGCAGGCCAGCTCTTTCAGCAGCCTGGGGATACATGACCCCAAACTTATGGTAGAATGGACTCTGTTGCTCAGAATCAGATGTTTCACAGGATCAATGCTGAGGGATTAACGTAGTACACGGATGCTCAATAAATACTTACTAAATGAATGAGTGAGTTTGAAGACTGAATAGTACTTGCTCTTAATCATCTTTATTATGCCTTCATCAGTGCTACTCAGAGTGGGTCCACAGATGGGTACTGGTCTGCAATGAGATAAAGAAATTGCGATTTAAGATTTAGAAACTTAGTAGCAATTTGACATCTTCATAAGAGTTTTTATTATATTTTATAGAAGTGTTAGCTTGGAACAGATTGGGGAAAGAAACTAGTGCTTTACTACAGATTGAGAAGCACTAATTTCTGTTGTGGATTGTTCGGGGTTTCTTTCAGTCACTTGTTTATGTGTTTGAAGTATATTTTAAACTCCCTCTTGAGAGTAGTGCTGTTTGACCTGTAGGCATCCTTGTAAGATGAGATTATTCTCTAGAGAATATTTGAGAGGTTGCTCACCTTTCCTAATAGAATGTCAACTCTTTTAGCTGCTCATCTGATATCCAAAGCATGTGAATTTTCCCTCAGTGGACAAAATCATGTCTTACTTTGTCTTAAAATGGTACAATCATTTATGGATTTAGAAAATTAATTTTTTTAACCCAGGTCTTTAAAAAAGTTTTAAAAAATAGTATAACTTACATACTATGGAATTTGGCCATTCTATATGTACAGTCCAGTTATTTTTTAGTAAATTTACCAAGTTGTACAACCATCACCATAATCAAATTTTATAACATTTCCATCACCCCGCAAAACTCCTTTGTGCCCATTTGCAATCACTCCATATTCCTGCTCCAGCCCAGGCAACCGCTAATCTATATCCTGTCTCTAAAGATTTTGTCTTTTCTGGACATTTCATGTAAATTGGATCATATAAGTTGTGATCTTTTTTATGTGGCTTCTTTGATTTAGTAAAATGTGTTTGAGGTTCATCATGTTGAACATATATTGGTACTTTGTTTCTTTTTACTGCTGAATAGCATTACGTTGTATGGATATACCACATTTGTGTATCCTTTCCCTAGTTAAGGGACATTTGAGTTGTTTCTACTTTTTTACTATTATCAGTAATGTTGTGAACATTCACATGTCTTTGTGTGCACATATATTTTCATTATTTTTGGGTAGATACCAAAGAGTGGCATTTCTGGTTAATGTGATAAATTTATGTGTACTTTTTGAAGGAAACTGCTGTATTGTGCACACTGGCTATATACAGTTTTACATTTCTATCAGCAGTCTATCAGTTACTGTTTTTCCATCTTGATGGCATTTGTCATTGTCTTTTCTAGCCATTCTAGTAGGTGTATAGTGTACTTCACTGTAGTTTTAATTTGCCTCTCTCTTATGACTAATGATGCTCAGCATCTTTTTTTTTTTAAAGATTTTATTTATTTATTTGACAGAGAGAGAGAGAGATCACAAGTAGGCAGAGAGGCAGGCAGAGAAGAGAGGTGGAAGCAGGCTCCCTGATGAGCAGAGAGCCTGATGTGGGGCTCGATCCCAGGACCCTGAGATCATGACCTGAGCCGAAGGCAGAGGCTTAACCCACTGAGCCACCCAGGCGCCCCTCAGCATCTTTTCCTATGATGTTTATTTTCCCTTTGTAAATCTGGTTTGGGAAATGTCTATTCAGATCTTTAGCCCATATTTTGATTGAGTTGTTTGTCTTTTACCTATTGAGTTTATAAGGGTTCCTTATATATTCTGGATACAGGCCCTTTATCAGATATATGATTTGCAAATATTTCCTCCCAGTCTGTTGCCTAATTTTTAAAAGCAGGATTCTGTTTGAATTTAACATCCTTGCCTGCCGACTATAGCATTTGAGCAGTTTAGAGCTACCCCCTTTCTTCTGACAGTGACCCTGCTTAATAGTCACTATTAGCATATTGTGTATAGAACTATTCCAATAAAGAAACTGTGCCACATTATAACTTCCCTGAGATTGGGGATGTGTAGTTGACATCATTAAATATAGACTATAATTCCTAAGAGAGAGCTTCATATAAGTGGTAGGCCAGCAAGAAACCAAGTGCAGAGCAAGGACAAGGATAATAGCTATATCTGTTTCTATTTATGCTTTTTCCTATATAGAATCCACAAACAGGGGCACCTGGGTGGCTCAGTGGGTTAAAGCCTCTGCCTTCAGCTCAGGTCATGATCTCAGGGTCCTGGGATCGAGCCCCGCATCGGGCTCTCTGCTCTGCAGGGGGCCTGCTTCCCC
>JAPYYM010003551.1:0-11021 GCA_028534135.1 Potos flavus
GCGGGGGGCTTCTGGATTCCTTCCTGCTGCTGCAGGACTGAAGGTCCTGGCCTGGGGGCTCGAAGCCCGGCCCCCCCAGTCCCTCCTGGGGAGCCGATGTGAGAGCTGGCAGGGCCTCCCCACCCAGGGCCCCCCAGAGGCTGCACCCGTCTGTGCCCTGGGGCCTGGGGGTTGGGGTTCTGGGGGGAGGGACAGGGCGATTTGGCTGGAGCCAAGGGCAGAGACTGGACAGGGCCTTCTGCCCTGAGCCCCACCTGACACCCCGTGGAAGGGCGGTGGCGGTTTGGGCCCAGCGGTGCTGGGGGGATGGCGTGGGGCAGCGTGGGGCAGAGGTCAGCCTGGGCCTGGCACAGACGCAGGGGTTCTGGGGGAGGCGGGCAAGGAGGCATTAAACTCTGACAGTGGTTCCCAGACGCTGGAGGGCATCAACCTCGCCCACGGAGGGCATTGAATACAGATCCCCTGCCGCCCGCCCCGGGGTCCTAGTTCTGGGGTCTGGGGAGGGTCCTGGGGGTCAGCATGGTAACAAGCCCCTCCCCCATTCAGGAGGTGGTCAGCCACACTTCGGGGCCCTCAAGGTGTCGTCTCAGGCCTAGGGCTGGAAATGGAGGACACGGGGCAGCCAAGGGCTAAGGCCAGTGATGGGTGAAAGCAGTGGGGGCATCGGTGACACAGGGCAAATCATTGTCCCTCTGAACATCACTTTCTTGACCTGAGCAGTCAGAGATAACGCCTTCTCCGAGGGGCGGCGTGAGGATTAAACGCAGGCTAGTCATGCTCACCCCCAGTCCAGAGCCGGTGCTCAGTAGATGTCAGCTCTTTCTGCTCCTTATAAATGCCCTCCTTCTCTGCCCAAGCTCAGCCAGGGACAGCATGGCCGGTGCCGAGCTCTGGCACCTCGGAGGCCCTCCAGGAGGGGAGTAAGTGGGGCCAAGCGCCCGCCAGCCCAGCCCAGACAGTGTCCTCGAAAATAACCCTAGCTTCCTGGTGAGCCGAGGAAAGCACATTGCTGGGAAAGTGCTGTTCCAACAGAATCACCTGAACATTTTACCATCGGAGCAGGCGTCCCACGGCAGCACCTGGCGAAGGTGTCAATGAACATAATTAATTAGCCCTTCCCCAGGTTCCCGACAGGACGGTCCGTCCGCAAGAGCCATCTGCCTGGTCTCTGGGGAGGGGGACAGGGACAGACGGACCCCGCGCACCTGGGCCACCCCTGTGGGTGGGAGCTCGGGGTGCTCGGGCTCCCCCGACAGCCCCGGGGGGTGGGCAGCTCCGTCCAGGGGAGGCAGTGCTCACCCCAAACACCCCTCATTGCTGGTTTCTGAGCCTTCGAAACAGCAGGTGGCTGGGAAGCCCCTGAGAGTTCAGACGGAAGGAAGCAAAGTGCGTGGTGACAGCGGTGAGGATGTCACAGCTCTGGTGCCAACGGACCACGGATCACCCTGGGTCAGATTCGTGCACATGAGCTCCGCTAACCCTATTGGCAGAGGCGACTTACGTCACACCTGGGACACTTCAGAGAGCCAGGGGCTCGGCCATCACAACCCCCCCAACCCCCTCTGCCCCCGGGCCCCTGGGGCTCCTCCACTTCCCGTCTCAGCTCAGCAGCCCCCCCATGGGCCCCTCCTGACCTCTCCCTGAGGTCCTGGCCCCTCCGGTCACACAGTGACCCGCACACTGTTCATGTCCCCGTCCTGTCCACGGGGCTCTTCTCTCCGTCAGAGTCCTCCCCACACACTCCTCACCAGCAGGCCCGTCGCGGAGCTGGTCAGTCGTTGGTGCGTCTGTCACTTCTCCCCATGAACTCGTGGGCTGTGAGAGGGGCTGGCTGTCCTCTGTCCCCTGCCTGCCCCCTTCCGTGCCTCGTGCAGCATCCGGAGTAGCTGCTCATCAAATGGTGGGAGGAGGGGAGGCTGGGGGAGTGGACGGTGAAGACACTTGTGTCCCGTGTGAATGCTCACCGAAGGGACCCCACTGTGGATGAGAACCTGAATAATCAGGTGGACCAAACGACACCTTCCACACAGCCCTCGACCTTCCGTGCTCGCTCAGTGGGCACACGGACAGAGCGGTCATGGTGGCAGAACTGGAGGCTGTGCTTGGGGTCTTGGGCTGGTGCTGCCCTCAGCAAGGCTGACCCGGCCGAGGCTACGATAAGAGCCTAATCCACCCCCGCAGAGACCAACTTGGGGCCGGGGCATGGTGCTGTGTCCCACCTGGTGGCAGATTGATGACACGGCCGCTGTTCGTCCTGGAGGGGGGCAGAGATTCATCCTCATCAAACAGACGCATATTCTGGACACGGGTTTGTCTTCCCCGCCCACAGTTCCTCCTCCGGCGTCACCATCCATCAGCTCCCAGAATGCCCCGGCGACCAGCATGGCGCTCCTCGGGGCGTTGCTTCTGATCAGGGAACTCAGGTCTCAGCGAGGGATGTGCAGTCATCGGCTGGTACCCATGGAATTAACTGGTCTTATCACGCCCTCGGGATGGCTGGCCTGATCGGAAGGTACAACGGCTAGCGGAGATTCAGTTGTGTTCTCTCTTACAGGACACGGAAACTGTTGTGAGTCCGAGACCATTATCTGGGGCTGTCTCTCCATAGCCGGGACACCTAGGTTCAGGAGACAAGGGAGAGTCTCCCGTCACTATCACCCCTAATAACTCCCTCGCAGAGTTTGCTCTCATCATGGCAACTTGATTCTCCGCTGGCTCGGAGGGCTTGGTTCCCAAGGCACCAGGGGACACAGCAATGGTCCCACAGACTTGGAAGATGAAAACTGTCCCCTGGCTATTCTGGATCTATGCTGTTGAACCAACAGTCAAGAAAGAGGTTCATCTACTCTCTAGAAGGATTGATCTCAGTTGCCAAAGGGACCCCGAGTTGCTGCTATGAAATGGGTGTGGGGGAGGAGGGAAGGAGAACTCTGTCTGGGTCAGGGCTTCCGTGGTTCATGGAAAACTATGCCAAACCCTCCCCTCAAATAAAGGCAGGATGATGGGGGGGCTCAGACTCTTTAGTACCAAAGACTTGGGTCATCCCCCTCCGGGGCGAAGAGCCCTGACTCTGAGCGTTTGGCTGAGAGGGGATGGGGGGGGGCATATGGAATGAGTGACGGGAGAAGGAAACCGGAGGCACCCACCATGGCCCCAGGGCCAGCTGGAAAAACGAGGATTATAGGCGCTCCGAGTATTTTCAGCATCCTTACTACGCGTCCCTGTTCACTTCTGTATGCTAGCCGCTTCCTTCGTCTCCTTTTCCCCTTTTCATTTTATATACAAGAGGTTGCAAGTTACCTTGGCAATTTAGTCTTCGGTCAGTGAACTGTGATGCCTTTGAGGAGTGAGTAGGTTAGAGCTGGCGGCGGATGCAGTGAGTCTTGGGAAGGCGGGTCTCCTCATTTTGGAGGAAAAGCGCGTTCACTTGGAAGACACAGCTGCCTCTCGTTAGGTTGCAGATAGCTCTGTCGCTGTGGCACGGGAGCTCGGGGTGTGCACACGCGTGCCTACAGAGGGGGAACAGAAGGAGTGGACCCTCCCACCTGCAGAGTTCACAGCTCTCAGCTCCAATTTGCCCTCTGTTGCCCGATTTTTGGAAATGGAAATGGGTACCTTTCCCTTTCCGGTTTGGCATGAGGACAAACATCGTCAGTAGAGGGCAGTGGAGAGACACTGCTTCCTGACCCTGTCCCCTATTTTTTATTTTTTTAATTTAATTTTATTTTTTCAGTGTTCCAAGATTCATTATTCATACACCACACCCAGTGCTGCATGCAATACGTGCCCTCCTCAATACCCACCACCAGGCTCACCTAACCCCCCACTCCCCTCCCCTCCAAAACCCTCAGTTTGTTTCTCAGAGTCCACAGTCTCTCATGCTTGTCTCCCCCTCCGATTTCCGCCAATTCACCCTTCCTTTCCTTCTCCCAATGTCCTCCATGTTTTTCCTTATGCTCCACACGTAAGTGAAACCATATGATAATTGACTCTCTCTGCTTGACTTATTTCACTCAGCATAGTCTCTTCCAGTCCCGTCCATGTTGATGCAAAAGTTGGGTATTCATCCCTTCTGATGCAGTGAAAAGAAGGGCCACATGTACCCCAGTGTTCATAGCAGCAATGACCACAATTGCCAAACTGTGGAAAGAGCCAAGATGCCCTTCAACAGACGAACGAATAAAGAAGATATGGTCCCCCCTCTATTTCAACAGCACTGGCTTCCTGGGCATCCAGGTCTCATAGGGCTCATGGATGTTTTGTGTGACACATGTGGCTTCTCCGGAACTCACTGTGGCACAACCTTCCCCGTGGTGGGGGAGGGGAAGTGCGGGAAGCTTCTCCAGGGCCCGGCCCCTGTAGCACACGGGGGCCCCAGCACCCAGCAGCCCCCTGACCTGGTGTCATAGCAGGGGCACCCAGAGTCACCTCCCTAGCAACTGCTTCTCCTGGCACCCGCTAAAGAGTGGATTTCTGGCAAGTTCTGGAGGGCAGGTTTTCCAGCAAGTTCCACGAGCCTGGCCTCACAGAGACTTCCCTGACACTCAGTGAACCACAAGTGAGCCCTCTCTGTCCGAGTCGAGATCCCAGCCCTGGGGCCTCTCCCCTGGGTGCCCTCTCTCAGCCTGAGCTGACGGCTGCCCCTCGTGCTTGCGTTTTGGGATTTTGGAGTGTTCACGTCTTACTAGCCGATCACTTGTTATTCTGATCCACGGTTGGGGTTGAAATTCTTTGTGTTAAACTTTCCCCGTTCGTATTCCTACGTGGTTTCTGTCTCCTGGTGGGACCTTCACTTGGCACGGGGGCCGGGTGACAGGACGTGGGCTGGGTGACAGGCGGAGTGCCCTGGAGGGTGGCATGGAGGGTGGGGACACACTCAGGGACTCTGAAATCTGAGCCACGTCCGACCACCTGCAGTGTGGGGGAGGGGAGGATGAAGGGTGCCCTACGACTCCGAGGAGGGGACGCAGGTCCCAGGTCCTCCTCAGGCCTGTGACCTCCCCTCCCTGGGCCAGGACAGCCCGCTCCGGGGAGTCAAGGAAGGAGGGGGCACTTGGCGCCAGTGCTGGGGCTCCAGGAGGGGGCTCGCTTTGGCTCTCTGCAATTGCGGGACTGAATTACGGGGCTTAGCCCACCAGGCAGGCCCCATGGAATCCATCTGGCAACTTGGGCCATTAACTCCTGCGTCAGCCGGTCACTGAGCAGTCCCAGATGTGGGCAGATGGGGAGCGGGAGGTCACTGCTAGGGGGCAGGACGACAAGAAGCACATAATTCCTCTGGGAGACTCAGTTTCCCTAAGAGGTCTCACAGATGTTACTGAGCTCCTGCTCCGTGGTGGGCACTGTGCCAGGCGCTGGGCTGTTGTGGGCCACGAAGCAGACACGGTCACTCGCCACCTGGGAGGTGGCAGGTGTGGGAGGGCGGATGTGAATGAAATAATCCCCTGCAGTGTAGAAACGCCCTGGGGGAGGGTAGCAGGATGTCATTGCGGTGACCCAGGACCAGCCCCTTCTCTCCCTGCATCTCAGGCTTCTTATCTGCGACGCAGGTGGCATGCGTCCCCCCAAGGAGAGGGTGAGCGTGAAGCGAAGTCTCCCCTGTAAAGTGTCCCCCACACTGGTTATTATTGTGATTATTATTTTAAGTACCTTCATCAGAAGCATACACATGAATAAGAACTAATTGTCACCATTTTGCGAGCAGCCTTGCTCACGGTCCTGCTTCCCAGTCTGGACCCGGAGGGGTAAGGGGGCTCCCCTGCTCAGCTGTGGGGTCAAGCTCCGAGTCCTGGCGGGTGCCTGGGTTCCTCCCCACCCCGGGACTCCCAGAGGGAGCATCAGGAGCCCATTTTACAGATGAGGAAGGGGAGGCTCGGAGAGGGGAAGGGACTAACCCACTCAGCTGGGCCAAGAGGGGCTGGGAGGGAGCGTCTAGACAGGCCAGGCTCCTCGCTGACCCGGCGACCAGGCAGGGGGCAAATGGGACACGTCCCTGTAGGAGCCCCTGCAGCTTTCTAGCCCACGCTGACTCCCGCAGGGGCCTCTGTTCATCCTCGGCCCCAGCTTTTCCTCCTCACTGGCCAGCTGCCTGCACTGGGCTAGGGGTGTGTGTGTGTGTGTGTGTGTGTGTGTGTGCACGTGCGTGCGCACACATGTCTGGAGAGACACGGCAACAGGCATCTGGCCCTGTGAGCTGCCAAACCAGAGAGAAGCCGTTCTGGGCGGCGTGAGTGAGAGGGGGAGCATTGAGAGGGGTAAGCAAAGGGACCTGCCTGCAGGGGGCAGAGACGCATTCCCGCAGAGGGGTGGTGTCCCTCGGCCTCCCGTCAGGGCAGATGGAGACGGTGGCGAGGAAATGAGAAGAGCAGGAACTTGGAGAGAGGGAGAATAGGGGGAGGACACACACACACACACATAGAGTCATAGGAGCGAGCTGCCTCCAGGAAGCCTTCCTTGACCTCTCCTCGGGCTAGCTCCTGGAGCCCTTACTCTGTCTCTCCCTTCCGATGCCCTTGCTCTGCCTGGTGTTCCCAGCCGGCTGGCTGTGCCTAGGTGTGTTCCCCATACCGGGTGGAGGGGGGGCGCCATGACAGGCCCGCCTCCCTCCTGGTGGATGGGACTTTGAATGACACCAGTAAGTGGACGTCTCTTCACAGAGTGGGTGGCAGAGGCTCAGAGTCGGAGTGACCTGCCCAGGATCACAGTGTTAAGGGTAGAATCAGGTTTCGACCCTGGCTGGGCGGACCCTGAGGCCTGGGCTCCCCCATTCATGGTAACACCCATTAAACCGAACCACTAAATTCATCATTTTCCAAAGGGCAATGGCTTCTCATGGCGGCTGTGGGATAGGTGGGCTTCCTGAAGCCCCAGCAGAGCCGCTCCGTCTTCAATGCCAGGCCAACTCCTACTCATCCCTTGGAGCCCCGCTAGCTGAGGCCATGACCGTGTCCACGTTGCCCCTCCCGCTCCAGGGCCCGGTCTCAGCCTGGTCCACAGTGGGCACAGGAGGGGGTTGTCCTCCCTCCCTCCCTCCCTCGTTCATTCAGAAGTCTGCCCTGAGCACCCACTACGTCCCAGGCCACGTCTAGGGGCTGTGGCATGGAGCCAATGGGATGAGACCCTTCCACTGAGGAGTCTATAAAGCAAACGCACAGATTCGTGTGTCGTTACCCTTGTGGTAAGTGCTCTGAAGGAGAGGAAAGGGTTTGAGAGAGAATCTGAGGATGGAGAAACTAATTTGGAATGGGGAGTGGTGGTCAGAGAAGGTTCTCTGAGGAGGAGGGTTTAAACAGAAAAAATCTGAAGCATGAGGAGGTGTGAGCGCTGCCGGGAAGGGGGAAGGAGCCGAGTCCCCGTGGTCCCGGTGGCCGCGGAGGGTGGGGACCTGACCTGAGAGCAGAGGGAAGCGAGGAAGGGCTCCGAGTCAGGAAATGATGGGGCAACATTTGCGCTTGGAGACTGTGACTCTGCCCACGGATGGGGAAGGACTGGGGGGCAGGCGTGGAAGTGGGGAGACCGGTGAGGAGACTGTGGTCGGGGTCGGGGAGATGGAGGGCAGGGGGAGACAGATGTCAGTGCAGCTGTTGGTTGGGCTGGTGTCCGTGGCCACGACGGAGGGGGGCGAGGACGAAGGTGGTGCCTAACACAGCACCTGACGGAGCCAGGGATCCGGAACTAGCGGCTTCTTTATTAGTACTGTCACCAAATGATGGGGAAGAGGCCCCCATCCCCGCCCTTCCACGACCCCTGTCAGCCCAGGTCCTGTGATCCTCTGGGGTCCCCACCCTCATGCCCGCAGGAGCCCCGGCCTCACAGGGGGCCTGGATAATCCCAAGCCCCGGACCCTCCCCACGTCATGCCCTCTCTCAGCCAGGCGGCCCCCATCCGGGTCACGCTGGAGGCGGGTCAGGAAGGAGCCGGTCTGGGGGATGAGGGGCGGGCGTCCCTGACTCTGCCCTGATGGGGAAGGTGACCTTGGGCGAGAGTCTTCCCAGACTGCCTGCAGGAGACCGGCTGCAGGAGGGCAGAGGGGTCCGGGTCAGGTGACCCCAGTGAGGGTCTGCGTGGCAGCCTCCGCCCTCCCTGCGGGGCCGCGGTGAGGACCGTAGGGTTAATGTCTGAGATGCTCAGATGGCTGCTGGGGCCTGTCTGCCCCTCCTCACCCGTGATTAATTCAGTTTGGTAAAGCGGTATTTATGCTGGAAATTTAATCGTCATTTCTGATGCTAAAGGAATTGAAAAATAAATTGAGAGTGTCAGACGATGCATTAGGGTGCGTGATGGACCGGAAGCGGGGCCGCCCACCTGGCCTCCCCATTGGGTGATTTATGGGCCCCAGAAATTAACCAGGTTGTGATCCCCCACAGTCGTAGGATCAGGAGCCAGGAGAGATGGGGTGAGAGGGTTGGGGGCAAAGGGACGTGAGACGCGAAACGAGGAGAGGAGAGAGATTACATCGTGGAGGTGGGGGCAGCATCCGGTGTCACCCAGCCCAGCCCCAGGGAGAAGGTAGGCCTGGAGAGGGGCAGGGACCTGTCCATGATGACACAGGATGCTCAGGAAACAGTGGGGCTGCGGTCCAGGCTCCCTCCTCCCTCCACCAGGCCAGCAGAGGATATTGCTGCTGGGGCCCGTGTCCCTGGGGGGAGCTCTGTTTTGGGTTCAGCACCCGGGAGGGTTGCCTCTCCACCTACAGTGTGCCCCTGTGTCTCAAGCCCAGAGTTCAGGGAGGGGGCATGTCCCCCTATGAGAGGAGCCATCTCGCCAATGGTCTCTGTCAGGACAATATGAGCTCCTGCCTCTGTGAGTCTGCAGGGACACAGGTCCCCTCAGGAGTTCCTGGTCCCTCCCTGAGGGCTATGATCCCAGTGAGGACTGGGGCTCCCTCAGCAGACTGCAGTTTCTAAAGGCAAGACCACCTCCTCTAGCAGACGAGGGTCTCCTCAGAACAGGCCGAGTCTCCCAGGAGCCTGTAGCTTCCTTAGTATAGGCCTGTAGGTGAGCCTCCTCCTTGGAGTTTCTTCTCCAGTCCTCCTGCCGCTGGCTGGAACCCAAGGTGGACAGCCTGTGGAAGTCCCAGCAGCCCCGTTGGCCATGGTCAGCCCTGGGAGACCTATAGAGGAGGCACAATGATACACGG
Source organism: Potos flavus (assembly GCA_028534135.1). Taxonomy (NCBI): domain Eukaryota; kingdom Metazoa; phylum Chordata; class Mammalia; order Carnivora; family Procyonidae; genus Potos; species Potos flavus. Next base: position 9,140 of record JAPYYM010003551.1, read on the forward strand.
GGAAGTCTGTGCCAGGAGGACCAGAACCCAGGTGGTTCCCAGAAGACAGGTCCCCATGGTGTCCTCCAGTCCCTGACCAGGACCAGCCCCCAACCCTGTTAAACCCACAACAACCTGAAAGAGGGAGAGCCAGCCCTGGAGGCAGGAGGTCTTGGCTCTGGTCCAGTCCAGGTCATCCATTCATCCATCCTTCCATCCTCCCATCCATCCATCCATCCATCCACTCATCCATTCATGCATCCATGCATCCATCCATCCATCCCACTCATCCATCCATCCATCCATCCATCCTTCCCACTCATCCATTCATCCATCCATCCTTCCTTCCATCCACCCATCCAACCATCCATCCATCCATCCATCCTTCCCACTCATCCATTCATCCATCCATCCTTCCTTCCATCTATCCATCCATGCATCCATCCATCCATCCATCCTTCCATCATCCATCCATCCATCCTTCCATCCATGCATCCACCCAACCCATGCATTCATTCATCCAACGAGTGTCCGGTGAGCACTGACTAAGTGCGGCCCCGTGCAGGGCGCTGAGGATGCAGCAGGGCACAACACAGACAAGGTCCCTGCCCCATGGAGCTTGCAGCCTCGTGGGGAAGATGGATTAGAACCTACCAGTGAAGGAATAATTTCTAAAAGTGGCAGATGCTGTGATGGAGATAAACTAAGATGATGGGGGTAAAGGGTCCCTGGGCCGGGGTCCTTCCACCAGGGGGTCTGGGAAGGTTTTGACTCCAGGCTGAGGTCTGTGGATGAGATGGTCATCCCAGGTCATCAGGACAGAGAATGCGACATGCCCTAGGTGTGTCCCAAAGTGCCGAGGGGGCTGAGCTGGGGTACTCGAGGGACTGTGGGACAAGAGGAGGCTATAGATGTACCTGGAGAAGGCTGTTGGCTCACACACAACCCCATGGCCACGGCGAGGACTCTGCAGTATATTCTGGGAGCAGCGGGAGCCCCTGGAGGGTTTTGAGCAGGAAAGCGGCCATTGTGTATGCTTTTAAAGGTCACACTCGCTGCCGTGGATAATGGAGTGTGGAGGGGCGAGAAGGAGCAGGGGGACCTGGCAGGAGCTACTGCAGGTGTCCAGGGGAGAGCTGGTGGCCAGGACCAGGGCGCGAGCGGGGCAGGTGGAACACAGATCCCTCCATAGCTCCCAATTACCTTCGTAATGAAGTCCAGCCTGGCGGATCTGGCATTTAGGGCCTGGGAGCTAACAGCTGGCCATCCCTTCTCCTGATCTCTCTCATACGGCAGAAAACCCGCCAGCATCAGCACATTTTCACTTTCCGGCTCAACTCAGGGTGGAATGAATGAAGTGCGGCCATGGGCCTGAGCTTTACATGCTGTCTTAGGCAAAGCCCAGCGCTCTGGCTGCTGCCGCTTGCCTCGGCCCCAGCGGTCCTCCTCCTCCTGCCTCCTCACTGCCCCTGAGCAGCAGCCCGGGTGGGAAAGCTGCCAACTCCCAGCACAGCACTGGTGAGCTCAGGAGTGCTGCAGGCGCAGGCGAGAGCTGAGCAGCGCTGAGGCAGGAAGGGAGCTATGTTTGACAGCTGAGGACCTTGGGAGACACAGCAAACAGGTCAAGGCCATGCAAGGTGTGTTGAGGGCCGGGTCTGAAGCCAGGCCACTGGGCTCCCTGTCCCAGGTGTGACCACTGCACCACACTGCCTCTGTGTTGACCCCGCTGCCCCCAGGGTGGGGGTCCTCATCCTCACGGGACAGGTGAGGAGACCGGGGCTAAGAGGAGGGGAGGGACCCACCCCAGGTCACACTGGGAAGTCCCCTGCTGGAATCTGCACCCTGATGGGGAGGGAGTCCCTGACCTCCTCTGATCTATCCACCACCCCGACACCTTAGAAGG
>JAPYYM010003552.1:0-11021 GCA_028534135.1 Potos flavus
GGGGTCGTGTACCCCGGGACCTACCGCGGCCGGCTCTCGCTCCGGCCCGCTCCCGCCTCGCCCTCTAGATACTAGTATATCCTGCAGTGCGTGTGTGCGACATGCGTACGCGTGTGCGTACCCCCCAGAACCCGGGACGCCGGTGCCTGGGGCGTCCGGGTGACAAGCATGACGCCCCAATAGTCCCCCTGCGAGCTCCAAACTTCTTCCTAATGGCACAGAGAGAGACGGCACGTGTTAGTTTTCTCCACCAGCATGCAAACCCAGGGAGCTACCTCTAACCCTTCACCCCGTCCCCCTCTCTCTGCTGCCATGCCCAGCAACGCTCATGGAAGCATGACCTGTCTTTATTTTCTCTATTCTCTCCCATTCCGCCCGAACCCATCTGGTCAGCCTTCCCCCCTCGCCGTCCCCCAGAACGGGGCCCTGGGACCTCCACGCTGCCAGAACCCAGCAGTCAGTCTTCAGCGCTCATCTAAAGGGTCCCGGCAGGGGACACGGTTGGCCACGTCCTTCTGGTCCTTCTGTTTCCTCGGTGGTTCCCCGGGGTGTAATTAACATCCCGGTCCAAGTTAATAGGAGCTTAATTTCCATAATACACAGTAACTTTGCTCCTCTATAGCTCCATTCTCAAACCCCACCCCCCGTGTTGGTATTGTCCTACAATTACGGTTTCATACATTACCCACCCCCACAGATTTATTATTATTGCTTTAAGCGGTTGTTTTTAAATCAGGTGAAGAAATAAGAGTTACAATCAAAAAATATTCTTATGCTGCCTATTATATTTACCTGTATAGTTTCCTTTAGCGGGGTTCCTTATGTCTTCCTACGGATTTGAGTCACTGTCCCTTCATTTCAGCCTGAAGGACACCATTTACTTTTTTTGCAGGGCAGATGTGCTCCAGTCGTGAATGCCCCTCCCCCCCTGCTTATTCATGCGGGGAAGTCTTGATCCGTGGATAGTTTTGCTGGATATAAAATGTTTAGTTGAAAGGGCTTTAAACAGATCATGCCATAGCCTCTGGCCTCCATGGTTTCTGATGAGAAATCAGATGTTAATCTTATTGAGGATCTTTCTACCCGATGAGTGGCTTCTTCTTTGCTGTTTTCAAGGTTCTTTGTCTTTCTCTTTAACAGTTTAATTACCACGTGTCTAGGTATTTATCCTATCTCTAAGGTTATTCTATTTGGAGTTTGATATAGTTTTTGGACATGTGGATTAATGTTTTTCATTAAAATTGGGAAGTTTTCTGACATTTTTTCAAATTTTTTTTAAGATTTATTTCTTTATGATCGAGAGAGAGAGAGAGAGAGAGAGAGAGGGAGAGAAGCAGACTCCCCACTGAGCCAAAGTGAGGCTCGATCTGAGGAGCCTGAGATCATGACCAGAGCCATAATCAAGAGTCAGATGCTTAACCGACTGACCTACCCAAGCACCCCTCAAATATTCTTTAGATCTCTCTTTCCTCTGTCTCTTCTCCTATGGGACTCCTGTAACGTGTATGTTGGCATGTTGGATGATACCCCACAGATTTCTGGGCTGGGTTCGTTTTTCTTCAATCTTTTTCCTCTGTTTTCTTCAAAGTGGATCATCTAAATTGATCTTTCTTCAAGTCAAGATGCTTTCTCCTGCCTGCTCAAATCTGCTCTGGAAACCTGAGGGTGAATTTTTCATTTTAGTTCCTGTTTTTCTCAACTCTAGAACTCCTATCTATTTTTTATAATTTCTTTTTACTGATACTCTCTATTGGAGGAGATATTCTCAAAATTTTATTTCATTTAGACATAGTTTCATTAGCTCTTTAAATATATTTAAAATAGCTGATTTAAAGTCTGGTTAGGAGGGATGCCTGGGTGGCTCAGTCAGCTGAGCGTCCAACTCTTGGTTTCAGTTTGGGTCATGATGTGAGGTCGAGCCCCGCATCGGGCTCCCTGCTTCTCCCTCTCCCTCTGCCCCTCACCCCCCACTTGTGTGCTCTCTCTCTCGCTCGCTCTCTCTCAAATAAATAAATAAATAAATAAAATCTTTTTAAAAATAAATAAATATAAAAATAAATATATACATACATATATATATATATATATATATTTTTTTTTTTTTTTTAAGCAGAATTGGCTAGTAAGCACAAGGTCTGGGACATTTTCTATGCTTACTGGTTGCTTTTTTTTTCTATACATGGGCCATACTTTCTTGTTTCTTGGCCTGTCTCATAATTTTTTATTAAGCACTAAATATTTTTTTTAAAGATTTTATTTATTTATTTGACAGAGAGAGAGATCACAAGTAGGCAGAGAGGCAGGCGGGGGGGGGGGGGGAAGCAGGCTCCCTGATGAGCAGAGACCCCCGATGCGGGGCTGGATCCCAGGACCCTGAGATCATGACCTGAGCCGAAGGCAGAGGCTTTAACCCACTGAGCCACCCAGGCGCCCCTACTTTTCCCTGTTTTGAAAAACTTTTGAACATTCGAATTAATGTATTCCAGTCTTCCATTAGGTAATACCTTCACATGACTTTCTAAAAACTATTTTTAAAAAAGTTTTCAGTGAACTCTCCCTTGCTCCCTCTCTCTCCTGCCCAATTCCCAACCCCAATGCCCCCACACACCCCCACACACAAATGTGACCACTACAATTACATTTCTTGTCTCTTTTCAGTGTTTCTTTTGTTTGAAGATTTATTTAGGGGCACCTGGGTGGCTCAGTCCTTAAGCCTCTGCCTTCGGCTCAGGTCATGGTCCCAGGGTCCTGGGATCGAGCCCCGCGTCAGGCTCCCTGCTCAGCGGTGAGTCTGCTTCCCCCTCTCCGCTCCCCCTGCTTGTATTCCCCCCCCCCACTCAAATAAGAGCCCACGAGTGCCCTCGCTGTGCTCAGAGACCTGACAGGCATGACTCGCTGACTCCAAGACTCACCACACAACGCCCCCCCCAAACACCCAGTGGTGAAAGCAGATCATTTCCAGAGCACCGGGGAAGGACCACCACACATCACCATCTGAGGATGTCACCAGACTTGGGAAAATCCAACGCAGTCCTACTAAGAGAGTGACTTCAAGGAATCCCCAAGCCTGTTCAACGGAGGGAAGAGTAATGACTATAATTAGCCACCTGCACAATTGGAAGGAATTAAGCACATTAGGAAGAGGCTCCGCTCCCTGAGACTGGAGACAGCCCGACCCCGCCCATGAGTCAGCCGGCCGGTGCTTGCAACACGCCTCCCGCTTCTCAATAGGGTATTATTTCTCTTTTTCAGATTAATCTTCCGTCAACACACTGTGGCCTGTGGACATTAGCCACGTAAGCCAAAATGTTGGTTTGACTTTTTTTCGATTTTTAAACTGAGATATAATTGATATGCAGTCAAATGCACAGATCTTAAGCTGTGTCGCCAGTTTGTATAAATGAATAGATCGTGTAACAACACCCTGATTAAAATGCAGAACGATATCTTTCCCTCCAAAATGTTCCTTCGTGCCGCTTCCCCGTTAGCCCCCACCTCACCCCGGGCAACTGCTCCAAGCTGATTTTGTTAAGGAGAAATAGCTAATTCTATTGGGAATTGAAAAGTAGCATCCCATGAATCAAAACAGCGTGGGTAATTCATTCTCCTGTCCTTAAATTCTCCAGTTAGTGTGGGAAGCCGTCCTGGTTGCTGAGTATGTATTTGACTTTGTTCTCCCTCAGCCACCGGACCTGGGGGGCTCAGTCAGTTAAGAGTCTGCCTTCAGCTCAGGTCATGATCCCGGGGTCCTGAGATCGAGCCCCACCTCGGGCTCCCTGCTCAGTGGGAAGTCTGCTTCTCCCTCTGTCCCTCCCCCAACCTAGCTCATGCTATCCATCTCTCTCTCTCTCAAATAAATAAATTAAATATTTTTAAAAAATTTTTTTAATTCACCTGTATTTAGAGTAGTTTCTAGCTTTGGGCTCCCAGATCATAGACTCGAGAAGCAGCGACATGCTGGAAACTGGAAGCTGTGAAGAGAGCCTAATTGTCTGTGGGCGGCTCGCACCCCATCCTTCTGAGACATGCAGACCCGGGGTTAAGACAGCAGGGGTGTGGAGGGGGAGTTCAGGAGGGAGACGAGCCATGTGCCCAAGGCGGGAAGAGGCCTACGAGGAAAAGAACTCCAGCCTGGAGGTGAGGACAGTCCCAGGGCACACGCAAGACTCCACTCTGCCAGTGACCGAGGAGGTTGAAGGTCAATGCGAACTTTCAATAAAGAGCAGAGAAAGCTTGGCTCCCTCAGGGGAAACAAGCAATCCCCGATGGAGAGGCGGGAACCTTCTAGTCGGGGGAGGACAGAATGTCCCACTGGTGATTGAACTTGAGGTTTTGTTTTCTTTTTCCGTGGTGGTACAAGAGATGATCTCGATGACCTTGGTCGTGGCAAAGCATTTCACCCCAGGAACCCCAGGGGTGTGTGCGGCGGGGAAAGGCTGTGCCGGGAGGCTGTGGTAGGAGCGAGAGCAGATAATGGTGGATGTTGCAGCTGACACGGAACAGCTCGCTGCCTCCCAGTGCCGTGGACCCCAAGGAAGGGCAAAGGTCAGGAGTTCTGCATCCATGGGGTTACCGTATCCAAGGTACCTCTTACCCAGAGTCCTTTGGGCAGCGGGTGCCTCGGTGGGAGTGGGGAGCCATGAATTTAACAGAAGAGCAGAGCTCTGAGATCACAGCTCTGGACCACGGGGGACGGGTACTATTCACCAAGCTCCGAGTGAGAGCAGGGCAACTGTCCTTCCTGAGGGTCACAGGGACCTGGGGACCCACATGACTGCCAGACTAGAGACCAGTGGTCCCCGCTTGCCTCTGAAGGTCAGACTGACTGTGGCCCCTATTCTGAGCTGCGTAAGCCTCTGGGTTTGAAAGATGGGCTAAACTCGCTGCTAATCGGGCAAATGGGGAATTAAGCCGGTTCTTCATGGGGGAAAATACAAGGCAGGATCGCCCTGACTCTGACTTTGCGGGGCAATTCAGGTCTCACCTGCCCCCGAGATCTCTCTGTACTGAGCTAACATTTCCTGCCTTTGCAGTAACTTCTAGAACTTGCACTCTGACTAACCTGGGCTGCCACGCCTCTTGGCTTTCTGCCTCTGGGGCTTTGCTTTTACTGCTCGTCCGGGGCTCACACACTCTCCGTTCACACCTGTAAGCGTCACGCTCCTACTCACTCTCTAAGACCTAATTCCAGTGTTACTGACTACGTGATGTGTCTCCGGCCACTTCAGCCAGACGCAATCCGTCTCCTTAAACTGTTACAAGACTTCTTTTTAGCACGTGCAAGCCTCTTTTTCACATTACATCCAATAGTGTGTATTGTAGTTAGGAGCCAACTCATCTTTTTATATCTAATATGTTAAACTGTATGTCTTGATGCTTCCCATAGTGCCTTGTACCTGGGAAGTACCCCTTATATTTAAAAAAAAAATTGTGGGACGCCTGGATGGCTCAGTCGGTTAGGCGTCTGACTCAATTTTGGCTCAGGTCATGATCTCAAGGTCACGAGATGGAGCCCAGCATGGGGTTCCGTGCTCAGCACGGAGTCTGCTTCTCCCCCTTGCCCCCCCACCCCGCTCGTGTGCGCACGCACTCTCTCTCTCTCTCAAATAAAGAACATCTCTTAAAAAACATGATTATGCAATTTTAACCCGAATTCTTAAGACTATCTCAGACTCTGGCAACTGCTAACAAATTATAAAATATTTTTCCTTTAAAAAATTTAATATGTTGTTCATGACCCTTTTTAGTACTTAAAGTAATAAAATCACCTTGAGTTTTAAAGTTTATTTATTTTTAGTATTGTCTACACCCACAGTGGGGCTTGAAACCATGACCCCGAGATCAAGACACATGTGTTCTTCCTACTGAACCAGTCAGGTGCCCCAAAGTCAACTTTTACCTTAATGTGAAGTTTGTATTTTTCAACATTTTCCTTAAAAGGTGAAATGGGGTTCTTTTTTTTTCTTTTAAAGATTTTACTTATTTATTTGACAGAGAGAGAGAGAGATCACAAGTAGGCAGAGAGGCAGGCAGAGAGAGAGGGGGAAGCAGGCTCCCCACTGAGCAGAGAGCCCGATGCGGGGCTCGATCCCAGGACCCTGAGATCATGACCTGAGCCGAAGGCAGAGGCTTTAACCCACTGACCCACCCAGGCGCCCCGTGAAATGGGATTCTAATACTTGAGAGGAGATACTGACATTTTTCTTGACTAATCCCACGCCTTGACCCTATTTACAACTTTAAGATTTTCCCAACTTGCTTGTTCACTTGCTTTCTTGGCGAGCGTCCCCGAGCGTCTTCTCCAGGGGCCCAGCTCCTCGTGAGCTGGGACCACGTCCTGTGTCTCTTTCGTAACCCCCTGCTGTCAGGAGCCCCAGGGCTTCCCAGGCGCTGGTGGAGGGACGATGGAAATTTCCACAGCAGCTGCTCGGCCCCGGCCCCCCCACCTGGGACCTGGCCTGTGAGTCCTACCAGCCCAAGGACACTGGGCCTGGCACTGGCCAGGCCCTTGGTCTATTTATGACTTTTTATCTCAGGGTTTGCACCTCGGTACTTTGCACTCAGGAAACCTCCCCCCTCTCCACGGCAGTCCACACGCACGCTTATCCGGAACAGAGGAGAACAGCGGGTCTGATAAACTCCCTTCCTCCATGGCTGCCTGCGTGGCCCCAACATCTCCAGGCTTTCAGCTGGGGGCCTAAATCCTCTGATGGAAATGAAGGATGTTTCTGGCATTCAGACAAGATAGCTTTATGTCCCGATGAGCCTATTCATTGATCTATTTCTTACATGCTTCTCTTCACTGGGGAACATTTATCTCCCCGGGCTGGGGGCTGGGGGGACCTGTTCCTCACTCGCACCATCCATCCCCCCGGGATCGGAGCATCAACCCCCCAAGGGCCTGTGGGAGCCGCTCAGGGAAGAGCTGAGTCCGTGAGAGCCCAGGAGCCCCTGGGGCCTGAGGAGCTGGCCCCTTTCCGCCCCAGTTCTCTCCTCCCAGACACGGAGTGAGAACACAGGGCTAGGAGCCAGAGAACCCAAGAACGGAGTGGGGTTCGGCCATGACGCCGGGTCCCTTGGCTACATGACGGACCCTCTCGGGCCTCAGTGTCCTGAGGCGCCAAATACCTCACTAGCTACTTCATCCTTAATTTTACTTTATGATACTACGATTTTTTTTTTTAGCAATGGCTAGGTTGATGGCGTAACTCAGATGTCAGCTGAAGCCTCTCTAAATAAAATGGGTTCGCACGTCCCCTCCACGCCCCATGGGACTCCAAATCCTCCCCAAAAGTTCGGCCAGGGCAGAAGGCGGAAGGAGGCTCCCATCCACATGGTCACCTCCGGCCCCGAGCTCTGGCAGCGGCCGAATCCCGTCAGTCTGGGGGCCGTCCTGCCATCGCCAGGCTGTCCCCGTCCAGAGCCGGGCCAAGCCCTTTCGGGGAATGGAGGATCTATCTGACAACTGCGCGGTCACCGTTAGACGCCTCTGTTCCCAGGGTCCTTTGGCCAGCTGTCTCCCCTCATGGGGTGGTCCAGTTTTTCCCTGTCCTCCCCTGCCCGCCTCTCTTCCTTAACTCCCTTTCAGATGGCTTCTGGAAGGCCACATCCTCACTGTTTTCTGCGGAGTCCTGAGTTCCTCTACCACTCCTCCCGCCACACTCCTCCGTCGCACTCGTCAGGGCATGCCGCCCCGGCTGCCCCCCGCCCCAGACTCAGCAAGATCTACCTTTCTTACGGCTGTCAATGTATTTTCCTCATTTGATCAAAACGGCAAGGCAATCTCTGCTAAATTCTTGCCACAGGGACAATCCCATTTCTTAGAGAGCAGAGAAAATGAAGAGGAAAACCATTTTGGATCAAATTCCGCACAACCGGGGGTGTCTGTCCGTAAGGTGAAGTGAGAGAAAGCTGACGGCCATCCAGGAGTCTGGGACAGCTGGGGCAGGGCCTGCTGGATGGTCAAGAGTGTGCTGAGACTTAGGACGGAGAATCCTACGATATTTGGAGAAAAGGTAGGTGTGACCGAGCTCATGATCCAAGAAGAAAGGAAGGACAGCTCAAGCAGGACTAAATGAGGTTATAAATCGCAGATGGTCCCAAAGAGGGAAAAGAGGAAAGCAGGTCCACCACCAAACACGACGGTAGGTAGGTGAATGGGTCAGCGGGCTGTTCCTTTGCACACCCGTGGGCAAAAGTGCTGGCATCTTCATCTGGGACTTCCGGGGTCGCCCTGGGAGACGTGGCCATCGCACAGGGCAGGTGTCATGGGCCAGAACTGGCAGTGGGTACAGGTTTTCCTGCTCATGTGCCATCGGCTGGCACTCGGTCACATGGCCACCCAACCACGGGGGTCTGGGGGCTGTGGTCCGGGTGTGCGCTCAGAAGCTGGACAAAAACACCATTTTTGTCCAGGGGTTGGCAGCTTCTCCCACATGCTCGTTCCACTGTCCTTACTAGGGAGAAAGAGAATCCAGCGTGGAAAATGGAAGAACCACACTGGGACGAAGAACTAAAGCTCCGAGGACAGAAGGAGGCAGCAGGACGGCACGGGATGAACGTACGCAGGGGATTTGCAACAAGCTGCCCACAGAAGTGCTGCTGGAGGACCGAAGAGACAGAGTATCACCCTAATTTTCACAAAGGCTAGGAAACTGGAATCAAAGAAGCATCCGTCTCGAACATTTGGAGGAAAGCATGGGCCGCGGAGAGCCGGCATGTGGTCCAGGCCAATCTCCTGTCCTCTCCTCAAAGAATTCACCTTAATGATGTTCCTGTCCTTAGACTTCCTAATACTCCTTCAGGAATCAATGCAAATTACAAACAAAGCTATTTCGGACCAACACAGGTTACCGTCGCTTTATTTACAATAGCAAAAAAGTTAAATACAACCCAAAAGTACAGCAGTAGGGGGATGGTTGTGCAAAGTATTAGTCGCTAATATAATGAACTACGCTACAGCCCTTAAGACTGTTTTGGAAGAATGTTTAATAAGAGAAAGTACTTACGAAATACTGTTAATGAAAAACATTCGAGCTGCAAATGTCAGAGAACGTGTACACACAGTGATGAGAAAGATATCGCCACAGAAGGAAGGCGAAGGCGATGTGCTGAACTGGGAATGATGATCGTTTCCAGTAGGCAGGATTATCGGTCATTGTTAATTTCCTCGACGCGCTTTCCTGCTTTTTGCCACCGCGGGCATGAATGACTACAAATAGAAAAAAGGACAACTATTTTCTTTAAAAAACAATCACCAGGCCGCCAGTGCACGGCAACAGCGCGTACGTGGGACGCGCGGATTTCACAAGGCATCCGGCAAAGCCCAACACAATGAAAGCGCAACTCAATCTCTATACGCACAGGTGGTTGATAAGCATTGACCGAGCCTCTCCAGTCTGGAGTTGGGTCTCCAGTGCCCCCGTTCTGCTCAGAATCTTTGCCTCAGCGTCAGGAAGACGTCAGGAAGACCTCCAGATGTGCACTGTGCCATGTGGGATCCGTTGGCTGTATGTCACTACTAACACTTAATCAGAGTTCAATACAATTTATAACCCAGGTCTCAGTCGTGCTAGCCTTATTTCGGGGACTCCCTAGCCACTTAGGTAGGTACCACGGTGTGCGGCTTAGCTGTACAGCATTTCCTCACTCTACCTGGAAACGCTGATCTAGGGGTAATGCCTCTCAGTTTCACAGAGGACACCAGCCTTCTCCTTCACCGCCAGCCTCCCAGACAATCACCGTGGGCTGGGGCAACAACACAGGTCTAATCAGATGAACTTGAACAGAGGTAAACCTACAATCTTCAGGGGAGGCTCCAAAACACACTTGCAGGTGTATGGCAGAATTAATTTGGGTTGAAGACCAGCTCTATATTGATCTATGGGGTAACGCAGCTCCCCCAAACGATGCGCTCTTGGGCTGAATTAATGACGTAGAGGGCTTGGAACGAGGGTCAAATCACACGGAGAGTATCAGTGTTCTTCCTTCAGTGGTGTTTTCAGAACTAGAATTGGCTCTAATGATTGAAGAGAAAAAAAGCAATTTGCATCACTAGGCAGCGCTATGGGTTATAAGAAGATGCCAGCTGCCCAGGGCAGGAACGCCTGGTAAAGCCCAGCTGCTAGGTTTTAGCGGCTTTGTGCCTTGTTTACCAAACGATGAGTCACAGGGGTAAAAGAAAGGGCGAGCCTGGTGAGAAACTGCAAACCAGGGCTTGGTGGGAGGGCGGGGGGCGGGGCAGAGCAGCCGCTGGGGAATCAAGTGAGGCTGAAGGTTCTAGAACAACACCAGGGAGCTCCGAAAAACAGCTGTCATCAGAAGTCTTGTTGGGGGAGGGGGTGGGGCGCCTGGGTGGCTCAGTGGGTTAAGCCTCTGCCTTCGGCTCAGGTCATGATCTCAGGGTCCTGGGATCGAGCCCCACATCCGGCTCTCTGCTCAGCAGGAAGCCTGCTTCCCCCTCTCTCTCTGCCTGTCTCTCTGCCTACTTGTGATCTCTCTCTCTCTGTCAATAAATAAATAAAATAAATAAATAAAATCTTTAAAAACAAAAAAGAAGAAGTCTTGTTGGGAATCACGTCAAAAAATGGGCAGAAGATATGAACAGGGATGCCTGGGTGGCTCAGTTGTTAAGTATCTGCCTTCGGCTCAGGTCATGATCCCGGGGTCCTGGGATCGAGCCCTGCATCAGGCTCCCTGCTCGGAGGAAGCCTGCTTCTCCCACTCCTCCTGCTTGTGTTCCCTCTCTCGCTGTCTCTATCTCTGTCAAATAAATAAATAAAATCTTTAAAAAAAAAAAAAAGAAGACATGAACAGACACTTCTCCAAAGAAGACATACAAATGGCTAACAGACACATGAAAAAATGTTCATCCTCATTAGCCATCAGGGAGATTCAAGTCAAAACCACATTGAGATACCACCTCACACCAGTTAGAATGGCCAAAATCAACAAGACAGTAAACAACAAGTGTTGGAGAGGATGTGGAGAAAGGGAAACCCTCTTGCACTGTGGGTGGGAAT
>JAPYYM010003553.1:0-11021 GCA_028534135.1 Potos flavus
AAAAGAAGGGCCATCTGTACCCCAATGTTCATAGCAGCAATGGCCACAATCGCCAAACTGTGGAAAGAGCTGAGATGCCCTTCAATAGACGAATGGATAAAGAAGATATAGTCCATATATACAATGGAATATTACGCCTCCATCAGAAAGGATGAATACCCGGCTTTTGTATCAACATGGATGGGACTGGAGGAGGTTATGCTGAGTGAAATAAGTCAAGCAGAGAAAGTCAATTATCATATGGTTTCACTTACTTGTGGAGCATAAGGAATAACATGGAGGACATTAGGAGAAGGAAAGGAAAAGTGATTTGGGGTAAATCAGAGGGGGAGCCAAAGCATGAGAGACTGTGGACTCTGAGAAACAAACTGCAGGTTTTGGAGGGGAAGGCGCTGGGGGGATGGGTGAGCCTGGTGGTGGGTATTAAGGAGGGCATGTATTGCATGGAGCACTGGGTGTGGTGCATAAACAATGAATCTTGGAACACTGAAAAAATTAAATTAAATTAAAAAAAAAGAGTTGTTTTGTTGTAGTCCTTAGGAAAGGATGATGAACTTGGCTTACGGAGCATGTAAAAGGTTTCTTATTGGTGACCCATCTAGAGGGAGGAAAGAAACTACTGTTAACTGATTTCCTATCATGTATTAGGTACTGCCCTGGGTACTTTATATCATCTCATATCATCCTACCAATCCTATGTGAAAGTTGATATCATCATCTAGGGCACCTGGGTGGCTCAGTGGGTTAAAGCCTCTGCCTTCGGCTCAGGTCATGATCTCAGGGTCCTGGGATCGAGCCCTACATCGGGTTCTCTGCTCGGCAGGGAGCCTGCTTCCCTCCCTCTCTCTGCCTGCCTCTCTGCCTACTTGTGATCTCTCTCTGTGTCAAATAAATAAATAAAATCTTTAAAAAAAAAAAAGAAAGTTGATATCATCCTATTTTACATATGAGAAAACCAAGGTTCAGTCATGAGTTCTAATCACAATAGAGTTCACAAAGCACAGATCTGGATGAAACTTTATAATAGAGTTTGTTGCACTGTTGGCACAACTAAAAAATAGACCTGAAAAACTCACTCAGCCAAAATCTAGTTTGATAAGATGTTGCAGATACAAGAAAGACTAATACTACAGATTAAAATATCTGTGACTACCAAATAAAACAGTAATTTGTTAGAGTCTTGAAAGCCATTTGAAATTGTGATCAGTAACCACATTCACAAGATCCAAATAAATATATCCCATAATCCACTAAATAGTTGCATAATTAAGAAATATGACATAAAATGGAATTAAAACAGTATTTAGTATCCAGGATTAGAAAAATGACCTTCATTTAAGTCCCATCAATAGCACCTTCCAGATGTGTAACTTTGGTCAATTCATAAATCTTTATAAGCCTCAGTTTCCCTCTCTATAAAAAAATTAAAATGAGGATAAAAGCATGTCTTGTCGCTTTATGATTCTGTCATAATAATTAAAATGACCTCTTCCATGAAAATACTTTCTACATCAATGACATCCAATAAAAGATGTGCGCCACAAATGCAAACATGTATATAATTTTAAATTTTCTCGTAGTCACATTGAAAAAGTAAAAAGTAGTGAATTAATTTTAATAATTTTATTTAACTCAATTTACCCAAAATATAATTTCAACATATAATTAATATAAAAGATGATATTCTGTATCTATAGATATAAAAATGAGATGTCCTATTTTATCATACCAAGTCCTTGAAATCCAATATATATTTTATACTTATAGTACATCTCAATTCAGACTAGCCGCACTTCAACTGCTCAATAGCGACATGTAGTCAGTGCCTACCATAGTACACAAGGTAGTTTTAGACATAACAATATGTGGACTGCCTGGGTACAAATCCCACTCTATCTCTCTGCCAAAGACAGAATCGTCACTTAGTGGACTTCACTTAAACCATCTTTAGACTCTCTTTAGAAAGGTAGTAAAATGTAGTACTTAAGAGCATAGATTCTGGAAATAGCCTGCCTGGGTTCCAGCTCTACCCATTTCAGGCTTTTTATCTTCAAAGCAAACTGTTTAACTTGTCTTGGCCTCAGTTTCCTCATTTTGTAAAATGAGGATAATTATACCAACCTCATAAAATTGTCTTGACAATTAAATTAATATTATAAAAATACTTGATATAGTACATGGAATATAAGTGTCTATTTATTGAGTTATTATAACTAAAATAATAAGTATTACTCTTTACTCTCTAAGCCTTATAAAATAAACTACTGTACAATACATTTTATTCTACTGTATATTATTGCAAAATTTTATTAAATTTAGTCAAAATACAAGGCAGTGCATGGTAAGTGCAATATGCATGCAGCCAAAGTGCAGGCAGAGAAAGGAGGAATAGTTTCCATTGGGTAAATCACAAGAGGCTTCTTTGAGGAGGTGTTTTTTTAGTGATGCTTTAAAGATGTGTATAATTTCAACAGCTAAAAAATGGGGAGGACATACCAAGCAAAAATATATATATTAACCAAAGAATGGATGTAAGAAAGTACACTTTCTTTTTTTCTTTTTTAAGATTTTATTTATTCATTTGACAGAGAGAGAGAGATCACAAGTAGGCAGAGAGGCAGGCAGAGAGAGAGGGGGAAGCAGAGAGCCTGATGCGGGGCTCGATCCCAGGATCCTGAGATCATGACCTGAGCCGAAGGCAGAGGTTTTAACCCACTGAGCCCCCCAGGCGCCCCAAGAAAGTACACTTTCAAAGAGTAACATGTCTTCTAGATAACAAAAGCAAGTTCACATTGGGAAGTAATGAAAGAGAACACTCAGAAAAGTTGGCCGGGACAGGCCAGTTCATGAAGGTACTTGAACACCAGGCTCAGATGTCCATATTTATTGAGTACATAATATAGTCACTGAAGGTTCTGACAAGGGATGCTTTAGGGCAAAGGTTCTCAACCCTGGTTACACACTAGAATGACTTAGGAGCTTTAAAATTTTCTGTGCACTGAATGTACCCCTGACCAATTAAATCAGAATTTCTAGTTGTGGATCCCAGGCATCAGTTTTGTAAATCCCTTGTTAATTTCTATTACAACTAAGGTTAAGAACTACTGCTCTCAGGGGCGCCTGGGTGGTGCAGTCGATTAAGCCTCTGCCTTCAGCTCAGGTCATGATCCCCGGTCCTGGGATAGAGCCCTGTGGCAAGGCTCCCTGCTCAGTGGGGAGTCTGCTTCTCCCACTCCGTCTGCTCCCCCACTCCTGCTGTCTCGTTCGCTCTCTATTTCAAATAAATAAATCAAATCTCTTTTTTTTTTTTTTAAACTACTGCTCTCAGGAGGCTTATTCAAAGAACCATGGTCCTTGGCAAGGAGACTAGTTGAAGGTAAAATAATAATAATAATAATATCTCTTCCAGGAAGAAGAAACACAGAAGAAATATTCTTCTCTTCCAGGAAGAAGAAAAGATCTGCTATAAGGAGAGTTTGGTGAAGACAAGTGGTGCTCTCTACCATAAAATCTTAGTCCACAGTTAAAAGCAAAAAGGAGTCTAAAACCCATACTACAGGTAGCCCAGAGTCAAAGGAGGACATAATTGAGGCATATAAGTATAGAAATAAATCATCTGTCTACAAAACACACACACATACACACACACACACACACACACACACACACACAAACTACCATCTCCTTTCAACTTTAAATATTTACTGAACTACAAATACATGTTAGGCAAGTTTCATTTGTGTTAGTATAATAATTATCAAGACTAGAACCATCACTTTTCTGAAAACTTATGATATATCAAGCATTAAGCTAAATGGCTTATAAGGATTCTCTAATTTACTACTCATAACTATATTGTGATAGGAGCCACTGTTAGTTCCAGTTGAGGAAAATGTAGCTGAGAGAGGCTAAGTAACTTCCTCAAGGTCAAACAAACGTGAAGTGAGAGCCAGGATTTGAATCCCAGTCCATTTGACTTCATGCTACCAAAACCTGAGTTCCTAGCCACCTTATTTGCTACCTTATGTATTTTGTGATTTACTTTGCATATTAAGAATTGCATTTTCAGATAAGGAAGCTGAGACTCAGAGAGAATGATTAACTTGTCCCAAATCAAACAACTATTAAACAGTGGAAATGTGATTTCAGTCCAAGAATATCAATGCCAAAAACCCCGAGGGTTAATATTCTTAGTACCACCTCGCATATGTCTTCTTTTCCTATTCTCCCAAAAAGGCAGCCCTGTTCAGTTTGGAAAACATTTTCTCACCTGGAAGAGCCAATGGGGCTAGGGTTTCCCTTTCTCACCAAAGGTTCTATTTTCTACTCATCTTTGCTCTAATATTTCATTCATACTCTCTTTGGCAATGATTACCCCATTCAAGTAGGAAAAGAACATTTTTGATGCACGCCCACCCCCCAAATTTTGGACCTTCTCGTGTGATTGTAACTGTAATTTATAATACCACCAAGTAAGAAAATGCAAGTGCATTGCTATTTATTATTTATATAAACTTTAAAAATGGTGTTCACACTATTATTCTACAGATAAAGTCTAGGGTACATATGGATTTGTTGATGCTTTATAATAAACACAAGCCTCCGGTGGTCTCATATCCATAGGCCCTATGGCTTTTATGAGACAGAGTAACTGGAATGGGAAATGAGTAGTTTCTATTTTTGTGAGGAAGCACAAGAGATCACAGAAGGAAAATATTAGAGGTGATTAAAAAGGAAACTCCCCTGGAACATGAGCTTCCTGGAGCATATTACAGACAGGCCCCAAAAAAGGCATATTCACACCCATCCTAAATTCAGTAGTAATACTCATCACTTGCTAGGAATCATCTAGAACAGAAGAGCCTGATTGCCTAAGTTAAAATCTCTACTCTGAAAGGTAATAGCTTTGTGGCCTTAGGCAAATTACTTAACTTCTCTGTTCCTCAGCTTCCTTTTCTGTAAAACGAGCATGATATTAGCACACTAATCTTATAGGTTTTCTAAAGTACTTGTAACAGTGCCTGGCATATAATAAGTGCTTGTAATTTACAAACTACTTGGGTGATATTAGATAAATCATCTCAACTCTCTTAAAACAAGTGGCTCAAGCTATAAAAAGAAAGTTTGATAGAACTTCCTGGTTTCCAGTTAGGTATGTAAAGATCATGGAAGATATCACTATAATTCTCACAAGAAAAATAAGGTGAACAAACTGCAAATCAATAATTCTTCTTAAATTCATCAGATAATTGAGGTCGCAGGACAAACTGGGACCTCAAATTTGGAGACAGACAGGTGAATACAAAAAATCATACCTTGGTAGAGCAGAAGCTCAGGCGTACCATCCCTCATTGGAGACAGTACCAGGGTAAGAAAACAAAATTATAGTTGATAAATTTCTGGAGGATCAGTGTGGACAAGCTTGAGATTTAAAAGCTCTGGTGGGGAGCAGTCTTAGGGAGTCCCCCAACAATTCTGTGAGTTTTAGCACCAGGAGCTCTACCAGGTTCTCACAATGAAGATCAGAGAAAAACACCCTTGTGTTTCCAGCAAGAGGAGGGGGGTAAATAACCATTCTGAAATACACCCAGAGAGTTCTATTCTTCTTAACAAGACCTAAACTCAAGGGAAATTATTTTACGAGAGCCTAATTGACTAGGGTTTTATCAAAGTCTAACCAATTTGAAGAAAGGAAAATTCCCAACTCAAGCAAAATTTAGCCATTCACGTAGAGAATGAATGTACTCAACTCCAGCGACCTCTACTTTTTCATGCAGGGAAAGGAAAATACCAACTCTAAGACTCACTAGCACTCCTCTCTATGGTAAGAAAACTGAAAAGCACTTGCAAAAGTCACAGCCCAGGGGCACAGGATCACTAAAACACTAAATTCTAAACATATGACTACTGAATGCTTCTCATCTTCCTCTCCCCCCAAAATGTGGCAGAACATTAACAGGGCTTATGTATAATATGAGGAAAATCAACTGAAAGTACTGCACCTTTCAAACCTTATTTAAGAAGAAATCACTAGGGAAACCCAAAGACAAAAAAGGAGACAAAAACAAGGACACAAAAGGAAATTTTAGCTTCTGACACCTCCAGAAACAGCTAACAGCAACACAACCCAAGTCTTAGCCAGACAGATAAACATGAAGTCTCACACTAAAGGTATATTTACCACGACTCCTTTTATTTAGTATATCATGCCTGACATTTAACAAAAAAAAAAATGACAAAGCATACTAAAAGACAAAAAACACAATTTCAAGAGACATGGCAAGCTTCAAAACTAGACACAGATGTTTCACAAATGTTGTAATTATCATATCAGGAATTTTTTAAAAATATGACTAATATGCTAAGGGCTCTAATGAAAAAGTGGACAACATGCAAGAACAGATGAGTAATGTAAAGAAAAAGATGTAAACTACAGAAAGGAATCAAAAGGAAAAGCTAGGAATCAAGAATAAAAATGAAGAAAGCCTTTGATGGGCTCATCAATAGATTGGAATAGGCCAAGGAAAGATTAGTGTGAGCTTGAAGATAAGTCAACAGAAACTTCTAAAACTGAAATGCAAAGAGGAAAAAAATAATTAAAAGAATATCCAAAAATGGTAGGGCAATTAAAAATGGTGTGACATATGCATAATGAAATTACCACAAAAAGAAGAGAGAAAAGAACAAAAGAAATATTTGAAGCAATAACGACTGAGAATTTTCCCCCAATTATCTTCAGACACTAAACCACAGATCTAGTGGGCTCAATGAACACGAAGCATGGTAAATACCAAAAATTCCTACCCCCAGGTATATCATATTCAAACTGCAGAAAATCAAAATAAAGGGAGAAAAAAAGAAAGAAAGAAGCCAGAGGAAGAACACCTTACTTATGGAGGAGCAAAAATAAGAATTCTATCCAAATTCTCCTTAGAAACCATGCAAGCAAAAATAAAGAAAAGAAAAGAAACCATGAAAGCAAGAAAACAGTGGAGTGAAATATTTATCATGCTGAAGTGAAAAAAAATCCACCGACCTAGAATTATGTGCAATACTTCAAAAGTAAAGGAGAGGGGTGCCTGGGTGGCTCAATTGGTTGGGATCAAACCCTGTAATGGGCTCCCTGCTTGGCAGGGAGTCTGCTTCTCCCTCTCTCTCTTCCTTTGCCCCTCCCCCTGTTTGTGTGCACTCTCTCTCTCTCTCTCTCAAATAAATAAAATATTTTTTTAAAAAAACACATTTGTTGCTAATGAAAATAGTACACCCACTTTGGAATACAGTTCAGCAGTTTCTTACAAAAATAAACATACTTTTTATCATATGATCTGGCAAACACCATCCTTGGTATTTACTCAAATGAGTTAAAAACTCATGTCCCCACAAAAGCCTGCACACATGTTTAGACAGCTTTATTCATAATTGCCAAAACTTGGGAGCAACCAGTGTATCATTCAGTAGGTGAATGGATAAACTGTGGTATATCCAGACAATAAAATATTACTCAGCAATAAAAAAAATGCTATCGAGCCATGAAACAACATGGAGAAACTCTAAATGCATATTGCTGAGTGAAAGTAGCCAATCTGGAAAGGGTCCTACCATATGATTCCAACTATATGACATTCTGAAAAAGACAAAACTATGGAGACAGCAAAAAGATCAATGGTTGCCAAGGACTCAGTAGGGGTGTGGTACATAAGAATGAGTAAGTGGCACACAGGGGATGTTTAGAATACAACAACTATTCTGTATGCTACTGTAATGGTGTATATATATTATACATTTGTTAAAACCCAGAGCATGTACAAAATAAAGAGTAAACACTTCTGTAAACTATGCAAGATTTTAAAAATATGGGATAGGTTGGGTGTAATTAGGGAGCATATGAAAACTCTGTCCTTTCAATTCAATGTTTTTATAAAATAAAACTGCTCTAAAAAATTAACTCTAATAAAAAAAGATACAGTTTGAAGCAATCAAAAAAATGTAAACTTGGACTGGGTAGAAGATGATATTAACAAATTACTGATAATTTTTATTGAGTATGATGATCTATAAAGGTTATATATACTTAAAAAGTCCTTATCAGAAATAAGTACTGAAATATTTGTGGTTGTAATGACATACCTGGGATTTGTATTAAAATACTCCAGAAAAAAAAACCTGTGTGTGTGTGTGTTGGTGGCTTGGGAGGGAGGAGATACATGAAATAAGATCGAAAAAATGGTAAGTGATGGATACCTGGGGTTCATTATACCAGACTCTGGTTTTGGTATGTTTGAGATTTTCCATAATTTTTTTTTAATATGTGTGCACTGAAATAACAAAAGAGCTCAAAGTTTCCTTCTAGCCCTAAGTTTCTTTGATTCGATAGCCTGGAATATGTCCACCCTTACTCGACGTATGTTCTGTGTGGGAAATTGAGTTTTCTCAATAATTAATAAAAATGCATTCTTCCTCAATTTCTAATACCTACTCATAAGAAGAGCCTGTCATCAGGATGCCTGGGTGGCTCAGTTGGTTGGGCAGCTGCCTTCTGCTCTGGTCATGATCCCAGGGTCCTGGGATCGAGTCCCGCATCGGGCTCCTTGCTCGGCGAAGAGCCTGCTTCTCCCTCTGCCTCTGCCTGCCACTCTGCCTGCTTGTGCTCTCTCTCTCTCTGACAAATAAATAAATAAAATCTTTAAAAAAAAAAAAAAAAGAAGAGCCTGTCATGGATTATTTTTCTAGGACCTCCTGTCATGTCAGCAGTGACTTTGCTCACTGGGTGGTTTTCATAATCTCCTGTTCCTTTAGTCCAAGACCAATTGTCTTTGATGGGATGCCTAAGGCAGTAGTATTTCTGTGATTTTCAACTTCTATTGGAATAATTATTTTTATATGTTTGTGTATCAGCCAGAGCAATAACATTCCCCCCATCCCCACTGAAACTGCAATGTTTCATTTTCTACCATAGTTAATATGGTAGAAAGATGGATTTTAAAGTAATGGCAAAGAATATTTATTCCCAATAACAATTTTTTCCAATTTATACAGCCTTAACACCAAGTCTTGATAATACCAACAAATTGCTTATAAAATGACCTAGCATGCTGAAAAAGCTGGTAGAACACTTGTGTGGCAAGTAGATGGGGGCATGGTTAACGTAAGGAAGCCATCACATGGTTAATGTAAGAAAACACCAACAGGAAGCAAAAATCTCATAAATGTACAAGCTGACATGATGTAATGACCATTTTGTTCATTTTCCATAAGCAGCTGTCTTCTCACTCAGCAATAGGAATGTCTCTCTAGCCACTTATACCTATGACCTCCCCCTCATCCACGAACAAATCCACTGAAGAGAATAATGCTACTCTAATTTTACACAATAAAGTAATCATATACAAAATTTGAGCTGAGATGGGAAAATGTCAGTGAACAAACTTCTCTCCGAGAAGTAGAAAACTACCAATTAGTGGGTATCTACCATCTACCAATCAATATACTTAGAAGTGATATCATTTCATCCTCTAAATAACTCTATGGATTAGTCATTATTGCCATTTTTGAGATTTCTAAAACTATTTGGCTCAAGGAAGTTAAATAGCTGCCCAAGATCTCATGGCTACAAAATAACAGCTGATTTTGAGTCCTATAAGCGATGCTTTTAGAAAACACTCAACTTATCTGCTAGTTTTCAGCAAATTCATCTAAAAAAAATACATAAGCTATCCTACTTCCTCCTTTTCTTTTTACTTTGATCACACTGCTAACAAACATCAAACATACCTACACTGAGAGATTAGAAGGACATTACTCATAATGTGAACTGATAGCTGCAATAGATAACTGGGCTCCTGACAGCATGGTAAATGGAATAGGAATAAGGGAACACAGATTCCAGATTTCCTAAAAATGTAACTTCCTACATATGTGTGAGCAAGTCACTTAACACTCTCTGGGCTTCAGCTGCCCTGTCTGCTGAAAGTGAAGGTTGAACCAGATGCTGCTCACAATAATTATGATGACATGATGACAACGATCATTATACCACCATCATATTTCATCAGTTATGAGATGTGTTTCTATTTTTAACATCTCTAAAATCAAGGTATACCTTATTATCGATGCCATGTCATATTTTAATTGACTTTTTTCTTTCCTAATGATACATAAAATTATGGTGTGATTTTAAAAGATGGGAAACAACTGTTGAGCATTTGAGCATGTACCAAACACTCTTCTAGAAGTTTGACATGGGTGGAGGGAGCAAGATGGCAGAGAAGTAGGAGGCGGAGATAGTGACTGATCCCAGAAGTTCAACTAGATAGTTATCAAACCACTCTAAACAACTACAAACTTAGCAGGAGATAGAAGAGAAGAAGAACAGCAACTCTAGGAACAGAAAATCGACCACTTTCCGGAAGGTAGGACATGCGGAAAAGTGAATCCAAAGCGACGGGAAGACAGACCGCGGAGGGAGGGGCCGGCTCCCGGCAGCCGCAGAGCAGCGGAGCACGAAATCGGGAGTTTTAGAAATCTGCTCCACGGCCTCCAGGCTGCCAGAGCCCGGCGTCGGGGCCTCCAGACACAAAGAGCGGCGGGAGGGACGAGTGGTGGGTTCTCCGCCCCGGTTAGTGCCCTTGGCTCGCGCCCTGTGCCCTGCGTGAAGGGGAGAAAACCGGAGGTGCCCTCCGCCCAGAGGCTGGAGAGAACGCGGCCGCTTAGGGCAGGAATCTGAGCGCACCGGCGCGGACCGGGAGACCGGACAGCAGTCGCTGCGCCGGAAGCCACCAGAAACCAGTTTCCCAGACCTCACGGGTTTGATCTCCGGAGGGTGCAGAGGCTACTGAGGGCCTCTCAGGGACACTGGGATGGTGGCTGGGGGTGCGCACCGCCTGTGGCGGGCTGCGGTGAGAGCGGTGCTTGCAGAGGAGAGCAGACTGAGGCTTCTCTGTGACGCAGAGGTCTGGGGACGGGCAGACTCCTTGCTTGGACTCCCTGAAAAGGCGAAAAAACTGCAAAAGAGCGAAAACCTC
>JAPYYM010003554.1:0-11021 GCA_028534135.1 Potos flavus
TTGTTTCCTTTCTTGTAGCATCACTGGTGTACAAAAAAGGACATTTCTGGTTCCATATGGTTCTTTCTAGAACAAAAAGAATGAATTCAGTGTTCATAAGTGAATTTCAGTTAACATTCTGAGCAAACAGGTCATGCGTTCAGAAGACCAAAATGTTTTACCCTGCCCTATTTTCGACAATCTACAGTATTAGTGGATGGGGTCATGTATAGTAATTCAAATAAGGAGCCTCAGAAACGGTTCAAGACTTTGGATTATGTGTGGAACATATTGAGAGTTTTAAGAAAGGAGAACACACGTTGACGGTTCATACTGGTAGGGCCAAAAGTAAGTCATTACTGCTAGTACTTTTAAAGAATTTGAAAACTGTGTACCTACCTTTCTTCCTCTTTTTTCCCCTTCCTTGGATAGCAAACGGAATCACTGTCCTTAATTTCAGAGATATACTTCATAGAAGTCGTCGTGTCTCCTCTACCATGTTGGCCTGCACAGTATCACCAGGGTGCAGGCCGCATCGCCCTCCCATTGGGTTCACATTACAATCCCACGCGCTGAGGCTGATAACCACAGTGGACGCAAATCCAGAATGAGGAGGAAGACAGTTTACCGAGCCGCCGAGAGGAAGCTTGCTCCGTGTCCTATACAAGTTAAAAAAGGCAAACACTGTTTTGTTTTTATAAACACTTGGTTCTCAATGTGTTTAATGTTTTAAATTCTAGTCTACCAAATAACTAGTTTTACTGTTTTTTATGCATTTAACAATAGGAGTTTTTAGTACTTTGATGAACTTTAAAAAAATCACTTCATCATCTTGGAGTTTGTATTTCGAGGACAGCGTAGAAGGCAGACAGTTGATAGGCAGAGATGTGAGTTTAACTCTGATCCTAGTGTAAATTATAAAATAGATCAGATCTCTAGGGCACCTGGGTGGCTTCGTGGGTTAAAGCCTCTGCCTTCAGCTCAGGTCGTGATCTCAGGGTCCTGGGATCGAGCCCCGCCCCGCATTCATCGGCTCTCTGCTCAGCAGGGAGCCTGCTTCCCCCCCTCTCTCTGGCTGCCCCTCTGACTACTTGTGATCTCTCTCTCTCTCAAATAAATAAATAGTCTTAAAAAAAAAATAGATCAGATCCCTGGTTCTTTTTCATCACAGAGTTGTTGGCTCTGAAAGTCGTGCAGGTCTGTTCCTTGAAATACAGTACATTAACTTCTCGACATAAGAAAAGAGAGAGCGAGAGCCCTTATTGTGTACACAGGCCGTCCTCGCTTTGCACAGTATTGCAGGACCAGAAAAACCAGCTGCTTGCTGAAATCAAGCAAGGGGATCTTAATACATTTTGACAAAATGTTTCAAAGGTGTGGGGGTAGGGAGGGTGCTCAGCGTTTCCACGCCCTTTTTGGGCACAGCACCTTCCCAGCACCTCGAGGTGTTCCCCAGCTTGGAAGCTCTCCAAACCCTGGGTTTAGGGGTCTTTTTTTTTTTTTTTTTTTAAGATTTTATTTATTTGACAGAGAGGAGAGAGATCACAAGTAGGCAGAGAGGCAGGCAGAGGGAGAGGGGGAAGCGGGCTCCCCACTGAGCAGAGAGCCCGATGCGGGGCTCGATCCCAGAACCCTGAGATCATGACCTGAGCCGAAGGCAGAGGTTTTAACCCACTGAGCCACCCAGGCGCCCCGGTTTAGGGGTCTTCATGGAGGTTTCACTATGTAGGCATAATTGATTAAGTCACTGGCCACAGGCGATGGTCCATCTTCTGTCCCTCTTCCATCCCCAGAGGTGGGGCGTGGGGCTAAAATTCCAAGTTTCTAACCACAGTTTGGTCTTTCCGGTGAGTGGGCCCCCATTCTGAAGCTACCTAGAGGCTCTAATGGTTGCCTCATTAGAATAAAAGGTGTCCCTATCACCTCTCAGGAAATGACATGGGATTTAGGAGCTTTGTGTCAGGAACCGGGGACAAAGACCTAGATCTAGGATAGCCCAGGTCACCTGGTCTTTGATCACAGATCCCTTATAGCAAAAGGGCACATTTCTAGATGCCCGAGTAGTCATCAATGATTAGTCATCACCATATTGTCTGAAAAGGTCTCCCGGCGCAAGGCCACTCAGATTTGCAGACTTCCATTCAATCGTGTCAGGTTCCCAAAGCAGGGGTGACCTCAGCGATCGATGGCGTCACCCTTTCAGGCATAACTCAGGAATAGCCAAATGCAAGAGCTACCCGGAGCAAGGTGGGGGCGGGCACAGGGCTTCCATACGCTTTGGGGTGCACCCCCCACCCCCCAGCACCTCCGGTGCGCTCGCCAGCCTGGAGTTCCCCGCCTCTTTCTCCACAGGACCTTCAAATGGTACTACAGGGCGGCTTTTCTTTAGAGCCATTTCATTTTTCCAGAGAGGAACCTTTCGGCTTCAATCCCAAGGTAAGAATGCAATATACGTGTGGGCTAGGGGTTCAACCGTCCTTTCACAGATTTTCATTGTTTGTAGCCTCACGCCTCACTCCTACCCTGTGTTTCATGCGTTGTCTCTGAGCCCTGGGCTTTCCCATTTCTCCAAGAGGACCTCCAGGGTGGGAGATGTTCCGTGCCTGGCTGGTGTGTGGGGAGACAGTCTCCCTACCAATGTCCATTTTTGGTTCTGTGCTTCACACCCCCCCCCCCAAGTCCTGAACCTCTCTCCAGGGCTCTCTGCTCCAAGGTGTCCCACTCAGTGTGTCCTATTTGTGGTTTCGTCACCTTCCTCCATCAGCTTTCCATCTTCGAAATATATCTTCAGTCTTCTTGGATGCTGATGTTCCTCGCCCAGTCTCGCATTCATACATTTTTGTCTCTTCATTGTCCTTTACTGGGGTCTGGGGAGGCAGAGGGAATATGGTGTGCATCTTAACCTGGAATTCTGCCACTCGTTTATAAGATCAAGGATCTGAAGCAGTGGACGTGAGCAGAGAGGAGAAATGTGAGACTCAGGAAAAGTCAGACTGAGGCTCGAAAGTAATTTTTATTTATCCGAGCCGCACACACGTTGGGTATTGAAGACAGGGCGGCCGTCACCGCTGGGACACTACTTATGGCGATCGTCTTCTCCCAAGCTCCACATTTTAGCCTTGTACAGCGTGATATCGTTGTAGACCCTGAAATGGTTCAGCCTGCGGTCATCACGTTCCGGGTTGACCTAGAGAGGAGAACGCAGGCATCAGAAGGAAGCTTCTGCGGAGGGAGGACCACCTGGGTTCGACGCCGGACGGACCCAGGCTCCAATGTACGGCCTCCAGCGCGTCTCCTTGCACAACCTTGTTTGGGAAATGGAAATGGCAGCATTTAGATCAAAACAGTTGTAACCTAGGCCGAGTGGCTGTACCTGCCTTTCCCACATCTGCGTTGGAGGCCACACCTCTGGACTCTTGAGCCCCTGGAGTGTAAGCTCCAGGAAGGCGGCTGCTGTATCTGTTTCAGTCGCTGCTAATCCCCGACACCTAGAACAGTGTCCAGCACACACTAGGGGTTCAGGAGACATTTGTCCATGAGAGAATGGACGTTGTTGATGTGGTTACTCAGGGAACGAAGAGCGAGCACTCAGACACATAAATCGTATAGAAGCCCTAAGATGAACTTGGGCAATTAAAGGATACGTTTCCACCGAATGTTCCTAGGAGAGCAGAGGCTGAGAGGTATTTGAGTGTGGCTTCCCAGTGTCCCAGTATTGGGATTGGGCTTGTCTGCTTGTCCAGGGTGAGGTTCTGCTAGGGGGTAGGGAGCCCTACGTTAAATTCGGGCTGATCAAGTCTCTTCTGCCCCCAGTCATATCACTCTGAACCTCCGGCTTAATTCCCTTTTATGGTTGCATGACACCTGGATCTAACTTTTGGGGGCTGTACTTTCTTACTCCGCCACCAGGCCATCCGACAGCACTGTCCCTACATTTGTGACGATGAACAGGCCTGGCGTGTTTGTAGATAGACCCTTCACAACTCCACAGCGATGGCTGATGGCTGGTGCACAGAGTCACTTATCCACAAGGCCTGGGAGGGCTGGAGCGGGGCAGGGCTGGCCGGGGCACCCCCACTGGCCCTGCCCTGAGACCTGCGGGCCAAAGATGCATTTCCACATGCACACTCTGTACCCATGGGAGCCAGCCTTTCCTCTTCAAGAAAATGAAGAATAGCGAGTTAAATTGTTTGTGCTTTGTAATATTTTTTAAAGTTGCTTAATTATCTAACTCGGATAATTTCTCTTTCCCTTCACAACCCTCCAGCCCCGCCCTTATTCACTGTCAGTCAGTCCCCCACCCATCCTCCTCCTCTGTTTGAGCACTGCTCTTTTGGGACTCAGTCCCCCTGTGAAGGTGGGGTGCTCCCGCTGGACCCACTTCCTGTCTCCCAGGCTCCTCTCTTCAGAGTGATGCCCCACATCTGCAGAGGAGCTGTCCTAAAGTGGCAGCTTTTTACTGAATCAATCCTCCCTCTCTCACCTTCCCTCCCTCCCTTCCTCCCTTTCTTCCCTCCTCCCCTTCCTCCCTCTCTGCCCTTCCTTCCCTCCCTCCTTGCTTCTTTCCTTCCGTCCTTCCTCCCTCCCTTCCCTCCTTCCTCCTGAGCTCTTTATTCCAATCTCCCTGCAGTAGCCCTGCGGCAGACCCACACGCCCAGCACTGGAGCCGTATAAATGGGTAAGAAGGCCAAGCCCCGCGGTAGAAAGATAAGAACTACAGGATGTGGGCAGTCTTGGGAAGGGTGCACGCTCAGCAGAGGAAGACAACTGGGATCAGGCCAAAAGGCCAGGAGAAGCTCATGCTTGGTCCCTGGTAGGGCTACGAGCTCTCTTTTCTCCTCCCCCTCACCTGCATCATGGCCGCCCGCATTACTGAGCACTGACTACGTGCTGGGCACTGCCCTAAGCAGTTTAGACACAGTGTCTCTGTTAATCCCCACAACACACCTTTTCAAGGGCCAATATTATTATTCCCATTTAAAGGTGGGTAACTGGGAGTGGAGAGGTTCAGGTCCCACAGCTAGGTGGTGGTGGAGCCGGGATTTGAACTCAGGCTGTCTGGCTCCAGAGCCGCCATGTTACACTGATACACGGAATTGCGCTGACGGGTGCGGGAGGAGGCACGCGGTGCCTCAGGAGCACGCTGGGAGTTGTGAAAGGTCTATCTACAAACACGCCAGGTGCCCAAATCTGTCTGGTGGGGAGCGCGGGGCGCACGTCCCTTACTGGGGCTTTATAAAGGGATGACTCCTGAGCGGTCCCGAAGGACAAGGAGGACCTCCCGGAGGAGTACAGGCTCGGGGTCAGGAGGCAGGCTGCGGGAGCCGTCAACGTAAGGAGACGGGGTGTGTGAGACCTTGGTGCCTTTGAGGGACCGCAGGAAGTTCTGCTGAAGCTGAGGGAGAGCATCTCCCGCTTCACATCAGGCGCCAAATACACAGATGGACTAAAAGCCAAGTGTTAAAAAGACACAACAACTTGGGGAAAGATCTAAAAGGAAAGCTAGTCACCACCGACTCTGAATATTGAAGGTTTTCCTAAGCAAGGCACAAACCCCGGAAACCGTGATGGAAAAGGCTGGCACATTTGACCTAAAGACTAAAACGGTCTATGTGATCAGAGACATGGGCAAGTTAAAAAACAAATGTGGCAGGAAGTTCTTCAGATTCTTCAGTCTCGTACCAGAAGCCCTATCTCATTGCAGGGTGAGAATGAGCTGACGATCACATTTCCCAGGCTCCTCGAAGCTCCTGGGGCCTTTCCTGTCCAATGAGGGCCGTGCTGTTACCAGCGGTCCCATTTTACAGATGAGGGGATGGAACTCTATGAGGCCACGCGACGTGCCCAAGCCCACCCTACTAGTAACTGGCAGAGCAGACTCAGTCCCCAGCAAGCTTTGTCTGATCCACACCTACACGGTGTCTGCTATGTGCTGGGCACTCTTCTAAGCGCCTTATAAATACTACCACATTCTCTAATATCTCTGATATCTCCACGTTACACTGAGGAAAGTGAGTCACGAAAGAGTTTAGTGACTTATCCAAGGTCGCACAGCTAGTAAGTGGCAGCCAGAGTTCAGACCCAGGCAGTCTGGCCTCCTATACTGTTCTTTTAACCGATAGCCTCTATTGCCTCTTGCTTCCTAAGTAAAGGAGCCACACTTACCAAGGGCTCGGAGTCCCATCCGATTTCTTGGCTTTCAGTCTGTGTCTCTGTGTATTTCTTCCTTGGCCCATGGGCAGCATGGTGGATGAGATTTAGAAACCTGGCTGGGAGAATAGGCATGAGTTACGGAGCAGACAGGCTTTGGGGCCGAGAGCTCCTGTGCCCTTTACTCAGGCCACAGCCTTCCTTAGAGACACAGCGCCCAGCCTCAGGGGGCCTGCCAAGGCCTTGCAATGCTCATCTTTTGACAAATATTTGTGGAGCACAAACTTGTGCCAGGCGTTCTTCTGGACCCCAGAGGTAGAGCAGAGCATGATGGATGTGGTTCCTGCTCTCCTGGAGCGTGTGGTCTCGGTGGGGCCACGGGGGACACAATGCCCGAGGGGACAAACAAATCCGAGGATGCCAGCTGTGAAGGAGGAGGAGGCAAAGGGGCACGCAGAGGCGGAGACCAGGGTCTGGATGCCAAGCCGGAGCCGGGCCTGAGACAAAGGCAGAGGAAAAGCACAGTACAGGCAGCAAGAACAAATGCCCTGAGGCACAAGCAAGCCTTGGCTTGGCGGAGAGAGGAGGAGGGTTGTAAGCAGGCCAAATCCTCCGTACCTCTATAGAAATGGCTGCCAACCCCACGCCGCTCTGACACTCCACAGCTCACGGACTTACAAAGGTTTCATTTTCAATTTCCACCCTATCCAGTCTCCATTTGAGAGACAGTTTGACAACGGGAAGAACCTGGGCTTCGTAGTCAGACAGTCCTGGCCCTTCTGCTACCAGCCTGACAGGTGGTTTTTCTCTGGGCCTCACTCTGCTCATCTGGAAAATGGGGAGGCCAATATCCACCTCAGCAAGACGACCGATTATGAAGAACCTGGCCCCGGGCTGAGCTTATCTGTAATATAAACAGTTAGCAATACACTCCCGGCTCACTTTCAGGTCCCTTGCTGCCCATTACTCTCCGAATCACCTCATGGCCCCAGCTCCTCTCCTTCCCTCTAGCTGGGCTGGGCCCTTCACCACAGACAATATCCTTACTTCCTCTGACCATGCTCTATGAGTCTATCCACTTGTCTGTCTCTGCTGTGCTCTGAGATCCTCCCTCCTCCTGCCCACCCCACCTTCCTACCCTGTCCTCCTATATAAACTTTACCTCTTCGCTCCATCAAATTCGACTCTAAAAGGGGAGGGAGGCGAGCTTGCCAGGAAGGATTGGGCTTTCCATCAAATACCTCTCTTCCATCGTTCCTGCGCGTGGCCCTGCCCACGTGGAGACCACGGCCCTGCCCAACTATCCGCCTTCTTGAGCCATGCTGCTGTCTCTCATTTCTCGCCTTTCCATATAACTCAGAACGTCCTTCTGGTCTTCTATACCTGCCCTACTCCACCCCAGCCTGTTACCACCTCCTCCAAGAAGACTTCCCAGAACTCCACAGCCCGTCTAGGGCACCTGTTTTCTCAGTTGTTGCCATCCCAATTTTACTCTCTATTTACTCGTCTGTCTCCTTCACTGTGGTATGAGGTCTCCACCTCCCCAGCCCCCTGCCCCATCAGAGTGACTGTCACATGGTAATAATGAAAGTAATAGCATTTCCTGATCACCATGTACGATACTGTTCTATATTCCAAGTACTTGCATTATTTTGTTGAATCCTCGCAACAACGTGAGAGATAGGTTCAAGGAGGGCAAAAAAACTTGCCAAAGCCATACCATTAATGAGTGGCAGAACCAGGATTTGAACTATTAAAATGACTTCGGAACCTCTGCTTGTCACAGCGAAATATTTGATGAATGAATATATGAATGCATTGTTAAGGCCATTAGGAGCATTTTTCTTGGCTTGACAGTCAATGAACTGGCCGTATGGTTGAATATGTCGGTCTCCTTTGAGCTTTACGAGTGTGAGGCCAATTTTCAGGTGATCAAAGTGCTGCCCCGAGGTAACACTCCCCTGAAAGTTCTCTCCAGCCAGCTGCCTATCTGTGCTCTATCTCAGGGGTGTTCACAAAGCCCGGGACTTACCATCCGCAGGTTCCTCCAGGTTATCATGCCAAGACATGGGCTTTCTGGTGATCGTGTGAACTAGAGAAAAACAGCATCACAGGCTCACTTTACAACATTAATGCCCCACCCTCTTGAAGACTCTCCCTAGCCAGACACCTGCTGAGCATTTTCCAAGTGTCTAGGGAATGAGGCTCTCAGGGACCTCACGGTCCAGAGTGGCACTGTCTAGGACAGTGGCCACCAGCCACATGTGGCTACTTGAACTTGAACGGTTAAAATTAAATACACTTGGAAATCCATTGCGCAGGCGCACTAGCCGCACTTCCAGCACTCCGTTGCCACCTGGGGCTCATGGCTCCCATTTGGGGCAGCATAGATATGAAACGTTTCATCGTCGCCGAATGTTCTCTCGAACGGCGCGGGTCTACAGGGATGGAGACACACCAGGCAGCCAAACAAGGTTAGATACATGGTGATATAGCCCCCGGAGGCTGTGTGAGAACAGAGGTGCAGAATCCACGGACCTCCATTCAGCTCATAATTACCGATGCCCAGGAGACAGGGTTGTGAACAGAGGCGGTTCCTCTACTCCCTGAGCTTCTATTTGTGGGGACAGACAATAAAGAAATACCTGGGCAAAAATAAGTGAGCACTGGAACAATAAAGCCCATTACATGGTAGAGAGTTGATGAGAGGGTGGGGGTGACAGGTCCCTAAGGGCATGAGACAGAGTTCCGAATAAAGTGAGGGAATCCAAGAGTGAACGTGGTGAGTTTGAGAAACATCGAGAAGGCCAGAGTAATTCCGCGGAGTGAGCTACGTGCAGGGTAGTAGGAAATGAGCAGAGGCCAGAAGGAGCCAGGGGTCTCCAAAGTGATTTTTTACCTCAGACTCTTACCACTAAAAAACTTCTGAGCACACACCTAGTACATGTGTATTTATCTGTCTCTATGTACTATGAGCAGTATAATTTTTTCTTTGTAACTAAAAGTAAACATAAATACAAATTCTAGCAGACATATGAGTATTAATTCTAATATTTCCTCCCTTTACCCCAATGGATCACACTAATCGTGTGCCCAAGGGACCTGAGCTTGGAGACCTAGAAAGACTGAACGTTATCTGAAGAGATTATTTAAATTGTGGGACTGGATCAACTTTAAGCAGAATTGGATTGCTAATTTGTTTTCCTGAAATTGGTTGGTGACAGGTAACTCTGTGAGACGGGTATGCTACTTAGCTTGACTGTTGTAATCATTTCACTGTATATCAAAACATCATGTTCTACATCTTAAATATATACAGGTTTTATCTAGAAAGTGACCTTACATTTTCTCTACATAGCGGAGCTGCAGTAGACTACAGTTAATTAGGCCCAGAAGCTGGGAGAGAAGTTCTGGAAGAAGAAACGATGATTATGAAGGTAACAAGATGGGGAAAGGTGTGACGTATTTAGGAAATGCATTTATTGAGACGTGGTGGGAGAGAAGGGAGCACGTGGCTGGTGCAGAATAGAGTTTTTAAAATTTTTAAATAAACTAAAATATGTATTAAAGGAGCAGCGTGTGGCTGGGGAGGGGAGTCCCCATGAGGCTGGGTGGGCAGCAGAGCGAGATCCATGGGGGTCTTAAGTACTGACTGGTTTAAACCTCGGTTAAGAAGCTGGGGGCCCCTGAGGGTCTTACAGAGGGACCGGTGGGATTGAACTTTTAGCATAGCAGTGGCGTAGGGGACAGTGGGCTTGGAGGAATAGGGCAGTTAGGAGCCCATCAGATGAGTGCGGACAGAAGTGAGGAGGGCCCTGCTGAGGCTTGGTGGGGAGGCTGGAGAGAGGGGTGGACTCAGGCCCTAATTAGAGGGGGGAAGTAAGTGAGGAGAGGTGAGGTCAGAACACTGGAAGGGGCAGATGAGAGAAATGTTAAGGAATAGCCAGGACTGCGACCGCTCCGATGTGTGCAGTGAGGGAGAGACTGAGGATAACTTCCAGGCTTCTAACTGGGGAGAGAAAACGACTGCAGTACCTTCTGCTCAAACAAGATACTCTGGAGTAGCGGCAGGTGGGGGAGATGGGCAGGATACCCATGGGTTGTCCAGGGGAAGGGAGCTGGGCGGTGGTTGGGGTCCTGGGTCTGGGGCTCCATCTGAGACCCAGGGGAATTCAGGGGCACTGCCCAAGGAATGTGCCAGGTGAGGAGTGGGGGCAGAACCGTTTTATCAGGCAGGCACTATGGGCCTTGGGTCCACCACCCCGGAACTTTCTGAACATTTAAGACAATATGAGAAGCCTGGAAAAACAAACAAACAACTAGTTTATTTACAACACAAACATAACTAGCTTATTAACAAACCAAAGCACAAACAGCAAAACAAAACGTAAAACCCTACAAAAGGTAATTATTTCGAAAGCGAAATTTTAAAAACTCCTTCAACCTTTTGACCACGAAAATACTATTTAATCGCGATGTGTGTGCATTTTAATACATTAAAGTATTTGATGGGATGTGGAGCGAGACCCTCCCCACCTCTCCATCCCCCCGCCACCGCCTAATCAGAGTCCCGAAATCTAGGGAGGAGGGCGAGGTCAGAGAAGGCGTCTCCTACTGTGCTCCGCCCCGCATCCCCGCCACGCACCCCCCCCCCGGCCCCCACTTCCCGGGAGCCCCCACCCCAGTCCTCTACCTCCTCCCCGGGGCGCCCCTCACCCTTGCGGAGGGGATTCACGTGGTACTGTGTGTAGAGTTTCTGAGTTCGAAGCTCTTTGAGGTATAATTCCCGCAGGATCTGGTTCTGATGGACCTCATCTGGGATCACCGTCTCTTTTTGGCGTCCGGCCATGGCTTTGGCTATGCTGGGTGCGGTCCTACCCCTTCTCACCGCC
>JAPYYM010003555.1:0-11018 GCA_028534135.1 Potos flavus
GGGGTGCCTGGGTGGCTCCGTTGGTTAAGCGACCGACTCTTGGTTTCAGCTCAGGTCATGATCACAGGGGCATGAGACAGAGCCCTGCATCAGGCTCCGCACTCAGTGCAGAGTCTGCTGAAGTTTCTTCCTCTCCCTCTGCCCCTCCCCACTGTGGAAGCATGTGCTCTCTCTCTCTCAAATAAATAAAACTTTTTAAAAAGCAGGGTGGGGATGGGGATATATAGAATTCTAGGAGCTGTAATTGCCTAATGCTCTGGTTCTTAACCTTGGCCATGTTTTATTTATTTTTTTAAAGACTTATTTATTTAGGGGCACCAGGGTGGCTTAGTTGGTTAAGTGTCTGCCTTCAGCTCAGGTCATGATCCCAGGGTCCTGGATTCGAGCTCCGAGTCAAGCTCCCTGCTCAGCAGTGGAGTCTGTTTCTCCCTCTCCCTCTGCCCTTGCTCATTTGTGCTCTTTCTCACTCTCTCTCTCTCTCTGAAGTAAATAAATAAAATAAGATATTTTATTTATTTATTTGAGGGGAGGAGGGGCAAAAAGAGAAGAAGAGGGAGAGAATATCCAGCAGATGCCCCACTGAATCCCATGACCCTTACATTATGACCTGAATGAAACCAAGAGTCAGCTGCTCAACTAACTGAGCCACCCAGGAGCCCCAACCTTGGCCGTGTTTTAGAATCACCTCAAACCTTTTATAAATCCCAATGCCCAGGCCAATTAAATTATAATCTTGATTAGGACCCAGATATCAGCATTTTTTGTAGCTTCCTGGGTAATTCCAATGTGGGGCCAAAGTTTATTACCACTGAACTAATTAATTTTTTATTTCATAATACTCTTTGGATGAAATATATAATAACAAGTTTGATGTTAATTAAAATAACTTGTATAAATATTTTAGTATCACTCATTTAAATTATTTCTATTTTAAAAGCAATGGTCTTACAGATCAGAAAGTAGAATTGAGAATTCTGTGTAAAGAAAAGAAAGCAACATTTGCTAGATTTCATGTTAAAAGCAACACAGAAATAGTGACAACTTCAAAATAACTTTTTCTATTTTTTACTTTTTTAAAGATTTTATTTATTTATTTGACAGAGAGAAAGAGTACAAGCAGGGGGAACAGCAGAGGGAGAGGGAGAAGCAGGCTCCCCACTGAGCAGGGAGCTTGATGCAGGACTGGATCCCAGGACCCCAGGATCATGACGTGGCCAAAGGCAGATGCTTAACTGACTGAGCCACCCAGGTGCCCCCAGTTTCTTTTTAAAAAAAAAAAAATTTTTTTTAAGCAATCTCTACACCCAATGTGGGGCTCAAACTTACAACCATGAGATCAAGAGTCACATGCTCCACCAACTCAACCACCTAGGCATCCCCAAAATAATCTATTTCTAAAGCAAAATGTGGTTAGTAAATGAAAAATTACCATTTAGGAAAATGTACTCTAATTTTCAGGATCTAAATGAGATTATTGGAAGTTCTATAATCAGCAACTGTGGAAGAAATAGCTGGAGGAAGCAATTGCACTACTTCAGTGATCTGAAGGGGCACCTGTACCGCAATCTTTATGGCAGCAATAGCCACAATGGCCAAACTATGGAAAGAGACCAGATGTCCATCAGCAGATAAATGGATCGGGACGATGTGGTATATATACATAATGAAATACTACTCAGCCATCAAAAGGAACAAAATCTTACCATTTGCATCAGCGTGGATGGAACTACAGGGTGTTATGCTAAGCAAAATAAGCCAATCAGAGAAAGACAATTATATGGTCTTACTAGTATGTGGAATTGAAGAAACAAAACAGATCTCACTAGTATGTGGAATTTAAGAAACAACATAGGGAAAGAGAGGAAAAAATAAAACAAGACAAAATCAGAGAGGAAGACAAACCATAAGAGACTCTAAATCATAGGGAACAAACTGAGGGTTGCTGGAGTGGAGGGGCTGAGGAGATGGGGTGGCTGGATGCTGGACATTAAGGAGGGTACGTGATGAAATGAGCACTGGGTGTTATATAAGACTGATGAAAAAAATAAATTGCTCTTGTATCTGGAAAAAAAATATATACTCTTAATCCCCTTTATCTATTTTACCCATCCTCCCACCCACCTCCCCTCTGGCAACCACCAGTTTGTTCTCTGTATTTAAGAATCTGGGTTTTTGTTTGTCTCTTTTTATCTTTGTTTGTTCATTTGTTTTGCTTCTTAAATTCCATATGTGAGGGGCACCTGGCTGGCTCAGGCATTAAGCGTCTGCCTTCGGCTCAGGTCATGATCCCAGGGTCCTGGGATCAAGCCCCTCGTTGGGCTCCATGCTCGGCAGGGGACCTGCTTCTCCCTCTCCCACACCCCCTGCTTGTGTTCCCTCTCTTGCTGTGTCTCTCTCTGTCAAATAAATAAATAAAATATTTTTTTTTTAAATTCCACATGTGAGTGAACTCATGTGGTACTTGTCTTACTCTAACTTATTTCACTTGGCGTTATACCCTCTAGGTTCATCCATGCTGTTGCAAACGGCAGGATTTCATTCTTTTTTATGGCTGAGTAATATTCTACTGTGTGTGTATTATATCTGCTTTATCCATACATCTGTTGATGGACACTTGAGTTACTTCCATATCTTGGTTATTGTGAATAATGATGCAATAAACATAGGGATTTATGTATCTCTTCAAAAAAAAAAAAAAGGAAAGAAATAGCTGGAGGAAATTATGTTGTATAATAAAAGTAGAAGTCTTTATTCCTCTGCTAAACCCAATTTCTCTTAATGGAAGTTTGTTAGGCAGTTTAACTTTGTGTTTAAGCTGTAGAAGAACAAAACATGTTTTGCTTATATCAATTTTAATCAGTTGAGAAAAATCTAATATAGAAAGTAGCACATAGCAGTGCTGATCTAGTTCTAGTTCCATGAGTCATAGCTGTAGAAACTTAGAAGGCAAAAAAAAAAAAAAAAAGCAGCAGCTCTTCAATGAATTGAAGGCCTGAAAAAATGAGGTAAGACTAACTTAAGTGGAAACAAGTTTGGTAAGCCTCCCCAGACTACAATACATATTTATTTCAGCATTTCTGTTTTGTTCTTTACAGATGGATGAGAATTGAGAATAGAATATAATTTTCCTTTTTTTCAATTCTCCCTGAGCCATTGTTAACCAAGGTGGTGGTATACAAAGTGAACAGAACAAATGAGCAATTATTTTTTTAGGTTCCCAAATATTTGACTGCTAGGAAACCAAAGTGAATGCAATTTTTGTACAATTAAATTAATTCTGAATTGTGCTAAATCAAACAAGCTAGGTAAATCTTAACTTTTCAGTTAAAAAAAATGAAAAAGCAGAGCCACATCTTCTGAATTTTCAATTTCAAATTCAGAGATTAGTATGACTGGCTATGTGTGAAGAACGGTTGGTGGCCAAGCAAAAATAAAAGCAAAGAGATAATTCAGGATAACAAGTAGCCTAAGAAAAATGGAGCCTGAGAAGGGAAAGAAAAGGACTCAAGGTATATTTCGAAAATCGAACCAACAGGATTTGCTGATATACTGTATGTGAGGGGGTAAAGATGAGGAAAAGGGAGCAATGAAAAATGCCATTTAGATTTTTGACTTGAGCAATTGTTGGATAAGCTATTAACTCAGGTGTAAATAACTGGTGTTGAGCTAGGGGAAGAGTTGGCAGTGACATCAAGGATTTAATTCACTCACTTGTTTATGGCTGGGCTCCTTATGACGCGCGTGCGTGCGTGTGTGTGTGTGTTTGTGTGTGTGTATTTTTCCCCCCTCTGAAATGGGTGGTGAAGAGGAGACCCAAGGCCAGGCCTAGGGCTCCTTGAAATGAAGGGGAGGTAGGGAGAAGAGAAGGAACTAGCAAAGGAGATTGTAAAAGGGAAGCCAGTGAGGTAGATGGAAAATAGGAGCAGGCAGTCACTGAAGCCAAGAGAGGAAAGCAATTCAAGAAGGAGGAAAATGATTAGGATATGATTGTGCTTACTCATGACCCTGCTTAATATGGTATCAGCTAATGGAAAATTATGAGACATATCTGCACTTGTGGCTGCACCTATGAAAGAACATGCACTTATGCCACAGCGACATTCAGTATGTTCAGTTCTCCCCTCCCTTCTTTCCCCACAAAATTTCCGTTATCTATCATAAAATTGATGATGGTATTCCTCTTACTAATTTCTCTCTACTATACGAAATAACATTGAAAGGTCTTATAGACTTAAAAAGTAATGTACGTTAATTGTAGAAAGGTTGGAAAATGTAGAAAAGTTGAAAAGTGGAAAAAAAAAAAACATAATTTCAACCACCCAGAGATACCATCTCTAACATTTGGTGTAGGTGAGTATTCCAACTAAATAAATGGGTATTACAAAATTGAGCTCATGTTAAATATAATGCTTGTAATCTGTTCTTTTTAACTTAGAAATATATTACTAACATTTTTCATGTCACCAAATAGTCTCTTAAGCATCACTTTAATAACTGCATTATTACATTATTGACTAGACCATAATTTAACCAATCTTCTATTGTTTAAATTCAAGTTGTTTCCACTGTTTTGCTATTATAAACATTGTAAAATCACTACTGGTTAACAGTATAGACTTTGACTCCTAACATATCTGGTTTAAATTCTATTTCCATGGCTTACTGGCTGTGTGTTCTTAAGAAATTAGTGAACAAATTAGTTAAGTTTCAGTTTCCTCATCTATAAAATGACTATAATAATCGTACCTATTTTAAGGATTAAAGTACTTAACATACTACCCCCAAAGCAATTAATGCTTAATAAATGTAAATTATTAATTATAATAATTAGAGCATATGTTAGTAAATCAGTATCTTTTAAATTTTTTGAAAAAAATTATAAAAGCCTTCCTGATCAATTTAGCTATTTACCATTCTGTTTACCAGCTAGTCTGGTTGGCATTTGGGATATCCATATAATCTTTGATTCAGTCACAAATTCCATTAATTTCTTGGACCAAAAGAGGTAACTCTTTTTTTTAACTTAAAAATTTTAATACAGTTCAAATTAGTGGGCCAGGTTCATTTCAGCTCCTTCACTGCCAACCCTGGGGGCAGGGACTGCTTCAGTTTTCCTGCCTTCTCATTGTCTGTGATGACCAAGAGATAAAGGTATCTGCTGCATCGAACTTTAATGTTTATTATCTTTGTTTTTCTTGATCATGACAGATTTGGCATCCTTTCCCCCGGCTGTGAGCAGAAAGTCGTGATTTGTTCCATTCTGTGAGGCATGGCTACGAGGGATGCCAGGGAGTGCGCAACCTGCAAGGAGCAGCAAGAAGGGAAGACAGAAGAGCCAAAAGAGGTAACCCTTGACAATGGGTTCTTCTTTGCTCATTCAGAACATTAGGAATCCAGAAAGGAAAATGATTTAATTGATTTTTTTCAGAATCAGAATCTCAGAATCAACTCTCCCAGATCACATAAAATACCAAAAAATATCCAGGACTGAACACAAGAAACTGGTACAAACTCCTGCACGTCCTACTCAGCTCCCAGTGTTGCCTACTTCTTCTCTGCCACTTCTTTTTTTTTTTCAGATTTATTTATTTGAGAGAGACAGAGAGAGAATGAGCAGGGGGAGGAGCAGAGGGAGAAGAACAAGCAGATTCCATGCTGAGTGCAGGCCTGAGGCGGGGCTCGATTCCGCAACCCGGGAGATTGTGACATGAGCCGAAATCAAGCACTGGACGCCCAACTGACTGAGCCCCCCAGGTGCCCTGACATTTTTTTGTAGGTAGTGAAAGGAGAGAAGGCTAAGCAGAGTTCGTGTGGTATCTAGGAACAAGTCTAAAGGTATCGAATTCCATCCTGCCTAATACAACACCTCCACCATCTCAGACTGTCCTCTAGCACTCCCCCCAACTGCTCAGAGACTACAAACTGCACCAGGTTTCCAACCTGACCAGATCCTTTTGCTTATGTGTCAACAAAGAATGATTTTGACTTCCTTTGTAGTGAATGGAGTTGTCACTCATGTCTTGGTCACTTTTTTATTACGAAAAATTCTTCAGGGTTCCTAACATGTGAACTACTTGAATCAAAAGTTTTGGCCAGGTGATTTTTTTGGACAAAAGCAGGAGCAGCCAGACAAAATTTCCACTCCACTCCCACCTCCCAAACCATTTCTATTTTGTGGCTTGTGGGTTGTCTACTGTGATCTTTTTCTGCGAGGTTCCTAGCGTGTCATGGAAACTAGAAAAAGTATAGGTATGTGTTTTCACAGCCTTCATTTCTATTTACAAAATCTCTTCTGTGGAGTTTGTAAAGTTTTTTTGGTTTTTTGTTTGTTTTTTTTCAGTGCAGCACCTGTTGCTCCAGCTCTGACCATCAGCCAATGAGCACTAAGGTCTGAAGCCAGTTTCTGATGGGGGAAGTAGGGAGGGTACCCATCAAACTGGTTTTACTGCCTGAAGATGACTGATTACCCCAGTTTTACAAAGAAATGGAACATACAAAATAACATCAGTCTTCGGATTTCCCAATCCTGAAACTGAATTGAGGTCTGCAAACAACTACTAATACACTTCAGTTTTTAACTGCCATGTAAACCAGCTTTAGAGAGCTACATTGTTCTCAGTAACACTACAGACTGAATTGTACCCATTTGGATTGAAAGAGCTGTTATGTCCCCAAGCACCTAACTGATTGCTGGGTCATTCTGACAATGAAGAAAATGAGTGTCCTGGGTTAAATCTGGAGGCCTGTGAGTCCATTCATTTTAAGTGCTGGCATTTAACTTCTCCACTTTGTAAAACCCAAAAGGAGTATATTTAAATAAACGTTCTGCATGTAGTTCCCTAAAAAATTCATTTCAAATAATGAGGAAAAGGGTTTAATTCTATTTCAGGCCAGTTTCCTACATTCTTATTTAACTCCTCTGAGTCTCACCTTCTTCATCTGAAAAACAGGGCTAATAATACCTACCAAATAAGATTGTTCTAAGGATCAAGTGAGAAAAGGATTACGACTAGACACAGTAATCGCCTTAAAAAGGAAGTTTCAATACTTGTAATAAAATGAACCAATAATGCAGAAGGAGAAACAATTTTTCTTTAAGAATCACACAAACTTTATAACTTAATTCTTTTCTTAACCAATAAACCATTGGCAATAAATGCCCTCATACTTGGAAAGGCATGAATAATTATTTTATTTTTTTATTTTTAAAAGATTTTATTTATTTATTTGAGAGAGAGAGAGAGAGAGAGTGTGTGCATGCTTGGAGTAGGAGGGAGGAACAGAGAGGGAGGAGAGGGACAGAATCGCTACAAAACTCCATGCTAAATGCGGAGCTGGACACAGAGTTTGATTTCATGACCCTGAGCTCACAACTTGAGCCGAAAACCAAGAGTCGGGAGCTTAGCCAACTAAGTCGCCCAGGTGCCCCTAATTCTTTTTTTTTTTTCTTTAAGATTTTGTTTTTAAGTAATCTCTACCCCCAACATGGGGCTCAAACCCACAACCCTGAGATCAAGAGTCACATGCTCTGCCAACCGAGCCAGGCAGGCACCCCAGATATGAATAATTCTTATCTTCAAGATCATTTTTAATTTCCTCTCCTTTTTACATCCACAGAATGTTGCTTCTGCTTATCAACCCTTATCTTTTTCTACTTTGAGTTTTAATTTCTTGTTTATCAATTTCTTTCCCCCACAAGATTGGACATTCCACGGGCCTTTCCACTCTTACAACATCTGGCATGGTGTCTTCCATATAGCATGTTTTCCATAAAAGTTTGTGTTGAAATGAAAGAAGTTGAATGTAGAGTCTGTTATATGACCTTACTGTTTGCCATTGACAGGGACCAGAGGAAGGGATATAGATATTATCAGAATGAGTTACAGAGGAAGAGGTTTCAGTAAAGAAAGAAGATTAAATTGTTGAATGCCACAGATAGGTAGGGAAGGGGGAGGATGATCAAAGTGCACTGTTTTTTCTGGTGGTTAGGGGTGACCTTCAGTAAAAGCCAATTACTGTAGGTTTGAGAGTGAGTGAGTGGTGAGAAATGGCTGGAAGAGAGTATAGAACCTATTTCTGGGAAGTGAATTCCTTCGGGGTTGAGCTCCAGTCCACCATGCCACATAAGCATCCTCCACAGTTCCATACTCCAGCCAGCTAACCATATCACAGTTTCTTCTCCACACGCTCCCATCTCCAGGATTTTGTTCTTGGTCTTCTGAGAGTCTAGTGTCAACCACTCTGAAACCCTGAGGTCTTTTCCCAATTGCTCCTGCTTAATGTGTTGTTTTGCCCTGAAACCAGTAAATGTAAGTTGTAACTTTCTTAAGTCACTTAACACATTCAGCCTAGGATTACTGTTAGGTAAAACACGATTTCCTTAATAATCTGTAAGGGATAAATAAACTGTAAAAAATACTTAAACCATTTTTTATAGTAAGGTACTACCTATTCAAATGGATAGTAGTTTATGTAGATCCAGACAAAGAATTTTAAGTCAGAAAAATTAAATCAAAAGACTTCAGAGTTTCAGCTAGCCAAAAAACTTGTATTGAATGCCTTCTATGTACAAAACACTGTGCCCTCAAGGAATTTGAGATCGAATGCAGAGGTCAGCAAACATTTTTTTTATAAACAGCCAGTAAATATTTCAGACTTTGTGGACAACATGGTCTCTGTCACATCTACTCAATTCTGCCACTGTAGCAGGAAAAGAGCTATTGACACTACCTAAACTAATGAGGTGGGCTGTGTTCTATTAAAACTGTATTTATGGACACTGAAATTTGAATTTCATATAATTTTCACATGTCATGATACATTATTTTTCTTTTGATTTTTTTTCAATGATCCATAAATATAAAAACCCATATTTGGCTTGTGACCATACAAAAACAGGTAGGAGACCAGATTTGGCCCATGGACCATAGTTTGCTGACTCCTGATCCAGTGAATGGACAGAAAGTTCACTCAGAAGCACTTTGAAGTTCTAGCCTCAACACTAAAATAATCTACCATGTTGCTACCATTTTGACAAGATTTGTGATTGATTTATCATATACAACATAGATTTTCACTTCTTCACCAATATTTATTCAGTGCCTAACTTATTCTGAGCTGAGGATACAGCTGTGAAGAGGTTAGAAAGATGATTATCCTTAGAAAGATCACTATTTTGCAACTAACACTGTAAAATAATTATCAAAGGATGCTAAAACCAAAGGGTGAAAGGTTATTGAAGAACTAAATATTCACACATTCTTGAAATATCAAGCTAACTATCAAGGGGGAAAGGTATTTTTACAACGAAGCAATCTGGCAGACCCTGTCTTAACCAAGTGATTACTATGAAATTCATATCTTAGTGAGAAAGCCAAGCAAT
The DNA here is from genome assembly GCA_028534135.1 of Potos flavus. NCBI lineage: Eukaryota > Metazoa > Chordata > Mammalia > Carnivora > Procyonidae > Potos > Potos flavus. The sequence continues at coordinate 9,383 of JAPYYM010003555.1, forward strand.
ATACCACTAAAAATACGTAATATAAAACCATTAAGAGATTGTAAATCCAGTGAAGAAAATAAGTACAGTGATGTGACAGAAAGTAGCTGGGTAGATGGGAGGGCTATTTTGAATATTGTATTCAGGAAAAATTTCTCTGCAGAGGTATCATTTCAGCTGAGACCCTCAAGATGAGCCAGCCATGTTAGATGCAAGTAGAAAAAGTATTCCAGGGTAAGGAAATAACAAATGCAAAGGCAAATGTGTCATGAAATAATTGGAGAAAGGCAGACAGGAGCCCGATTATACAAAGCTATAGGCTATTGTTAAGAGTTTAGATTTTATTTAAACCCCAGTGAGATAGAGAACAAATTGATGGTTACCAGAAGGGAGGTGGGTGTGGGGATGGGTGAAACAGGTGATGGGGATTAAGGAGTGCACTTGCTATGATGAGCACCATGTATTGTATGGAAGTGTTGAATCACTATATTGTATACCTGAATATTATACCGTATGTTAACTAACTGGAATTTATAACAACTTAAGTAATAAAAACTTCATTAAGATAAAAAGCTTCTGCACAGCGAAGGAAACAGTCAACAAAACTAACAGTCAACCTATGGAATGGGAGAAAATATCTGCAAATGACATATCTGATAATGGGTTAGTATCCAAAATCTATAAAGAACTTATCAAACTCAACACCCAAAAAACAAATAATCCAGTTAAGAAATGGGCAGAAGATATGAATAGACATTTTTCCAAAGAACAAATCTACCTGGCTAAAGGACACATAAAAAGATGCTCAACATCACTCATCATTAGGAAATACAAATCAAAACCATGATGAGATACCACTTCACACCTGTGAGAATGGCTAAAATTAACAATACAAGAAACAACAGGTGTTGGCAAGGATGAGGAGCAAAAGGAACTCTCTTGCAGTGTTGGTGGGAATGCAAACTGGTGCAGCCACTTGGAAAACAGTATGGAGGTTCCTCAAAAAGTTAAAAATAGAGCTACCCTGGGGTGCCTGGGTGACTCAGTCAGTTGAGCATCCAACTCTTGGTTTTGGCTCAAGTCATGATCTCCTGGTTGGGAAATGGAGGCCCAGGTGGGGTTTCTCGGCCATTAGGGAGTCTGCCTCCCCTCTCCCTCTCTCTCTGCCCCCTCCCCCACCCTCTCTCTCTCTCTTTCAAAGAAAGAAAGAAAGAAAGAAAGAAAGAAAGAAAGAAAGAAAGAAAGAAAGAAAGAAAGAAATCTTAAACAAAAATGGAAGTACTCTACAATCCAGCAATTATTTCAAGGTATTTACCCAAAGGATATAAAAATATAGATTTGGGGACACCTGGGTGGCTCAGTTGGTTAAGCAGCTGCCTTCGGCTCAGGTCATGATCCCAGGGTCCTGGGATGGAGTCCCGCATCGGGCTCCTTGCTCAGCAGGGAGCCTGCTTCTCTCTCTGCCTCTGCCTGCCACTCTGCCTGCTTGTGCTCTCTCTCTCTCTGACAAATAAATAAATAACATCTTTAAAAATATATATACATAGATTTGAAGGGGTACGTGCACCCTAATGTTTATAGCAGCATTATCAACAATCACCAAACTATGGAAAGAGCCCAAATGTCTATCAACCAATGAATGAATAAAGAAGATGTG